>JBBBDQ010009311.1:0-20130 GCA_037127315.1 Ascarosepion bandense
GAACGGCTAAGTTCATTGCAGTTAATCTTTCTAATTTTAATAATCATCTCTTGCTAATCGCCAAGATGATGTAATTATTGCCTTGGGGAGGTTTGCTCTTTCTAGTTTATATTTTTCACTCTTGAGAACGGTTAAGTTCATTGCAGTTAATCTTTCTAATTTTAATAATCATCTCTTGCTAATCGCCAAGATGATGTCGGTATTACCTTAATTGGAGGTTTGCTCTTTCTAGTTTTATATTTTCACTCTTGAGAACGGTTAAGTTCATTGCAGTTATCTACAATTTCAATAATCTCTCTTGCTAATCGCCAAGATGATGTCGGTAATGCCTTGGTGGAGGTTTGCCTGGTTTTATATTTTCCTCTGAGAACGGTTAAGTTCATTGCAGTTAATCTTTCTAATTTTAATAATCATCTCTTGCTAATCGCCAAGATGATGTCGGTATTACCTTGGCGGAGGTTTAGCTCTTTCTAGTTTTATATTTTCCTCTTGAGAACGGTTAAGTTCATTGCGATTTAATCTTTCTAATTTTTAATAATCATCTCTTGCTAATCGCCAAGATGATGTCGGTATTGCCTTGGCGGAGGTTTGCTCTGCTTTTCTAGTTTTATATTTTCACTCTTTTGAGAACGGTTAAGTTCATTGCAGTTAATCTTTCTAGTTTTAATAATAATCTCTTGCTAATCGCCAAGATGATGTCGGTATTGCCTTGGCGAGGGTTTGCTCTTTCTAGTTTTATATTTTCACTCTTGAGAACGGTTAAGTTCATTGCAGTTAATCTTTCTATTTTTAATAATCATTTCTTTAATCGCCAAGATGATGTCGGTATTGCCTTGGCGGAGGTTTGCTCTTTCTAGTTTTATATTTTCACTCTTTAGAACGGTTAGTTCATTGCAAGTTAATCTTTTTAATTTTAATAATAATCTCTTGCTAATCGCCAAGATGATATAATTATTTACCTTGGGGTTTGCTCTTTTCGTTTATATTTTCACTCTTGAGAACCCCGGTTAAGTTCATTGCAGTTAATCTTTCTAATTTTAATAATAATCTCTTGCTAATCGCCAAGATGATGTCCAATTGCCTTGGCGGAGGTTTTCATCTCTTTCTAGTTTTATATTTTCACTCTTGAGAACGGTTAAATTCATTGCAGTTAATCTTTCTAATTTTAATAATAATCTCTTGCTAATCGCCAAGATGATGTCAGTATTACCTCGGTGGAGGTTTGCTTTTTCTAGTTTTATATTTTCCTCTTGAAGAACGGCTAAGTTCATTGCAGTTAATCTTTCTAATTTTTTAATAATCATCTCTTGCTAATCGCCAAGATGATGTCGGTATTATATTGAGGAGGTTGCTCTTTCTAGTTTTATATTTTCACTCTTGAGAACAGTTGATTCATTTACGTTAATCTTTTCTAATTTTAATAATCATCTCTTGCTAATCGCCAAGATGATGTCGGTATTGCCTTGGTGGAGGTTTGCTCTTTCTAGTTTTATATTTTTCACTCTTGAGAACGGTTAAGTTCATTGCAGTTAATCTTTCTAATTTTAATAATCATCTTGCTAATCGCCAAGATGATGTCGGTACCTTGGTGGAGGTTTGCTCTTTCTGGTTTTATATTTTCACTCTTGAGAACGGTTAAGTTCATTGCAGTTAATCTTTCTAATTTTAATAATCATCTCTTGCTAATCGCCAAGATGATGTCGGTACCTTGGCGGAGGTTTGCTCTTTCTAGTTTTATATTTTCACTCTTGAGTACGGTTAAGTTCATTGCAGTTAATCTTTCTAATTTTAATAAACATCTCTTGCTAATCGCCAAGATGATGTCGGTATTACTGTGGTGGAGGTTTGCTCTTTCTAGTTTATATTTTCACTCTTGAGAACGGTTAAGTTCATTGCAGTTAATCTTTCTAATTTTAATACTAATCTCTTGCTAATCGCCAAGATGATGTCCGGTATTGCCTTGGTGGAGGTTGCTCTTTGTAGTTTTCTATTTTCATCTTGAGAACGATTAAGTTCATTGCAGTTAATCTTCTAATTTTAATAATCATCTCTTGCTAATCGCCAAGATGATGTCGGTATTGCCTTGGTGGAGGTTTGTCTTTCTAGTTTTATATTTTCACTCTTGAGAACGGTTAAATTCATTGCAGTTAATCTTTCTAATTCTAATAATCATCTCTTGCTAATCGCCAAGATGATGTCGGTATTGCATTGGCGGAGGTTTGCTCTTTCTAGTTTTATATTTTCACTCTTGGAGAATGGTTAAGTTCATTGCAGTTGATCTTTCTAATTTTAATAATAATCTCTTGCTAATCGCCAAGATGATGTCGGTATTGCATTGGCGGAGGTTTGCTCTTTCTAGTTTTATATTTTCACTCTTGAGAGCGGTTAAGTTCATTGCAGTTAATCTTTCTAATTTTAATAATCATTTCTTGCTAATCGCCAAGATGATGTCGGTATTGCCTTGGCGGAGGTTTGCTCTTTCTAGTTTTATATTTTCATCTTTAGAACGGTTAAGTTCATTGCAGTTAATCTTTTCTAATTTTAATACTAATCTCTTGTTAATCGCCAAGATGATGTCGGTATTGCCTTGGTGGAGGTTTGCTCTTTCTAGTTTTATATTTTCAATTTTGAGAACGGTTAAGTTTATTGCAGTTAATCTTTTCTAATTTTAATAATCATCTCTTGCTAATCGCTAAGATGATGTCATATTGCCTAGTGTAGGTTTGCTCTTTTTCTAGTTTTATATTTTCACTTTCAGAACGGTTAAGTTCATTGCAGTTAATTCTTTCAATTAATAATCATCTCTTGCTAATCGCCAAGATGATGTTTGTATTGTCTATGGAGGTTTGTTCTTTTTCAGTTTTATATTTTCGAAAATTTTGAGAACGGTTAAGTTCATTGCAGTTAATCTTTCTAATTTTAATAATCATCTTCTTGCTAATCGCCAAGATGATGTCGGTATTGCCTTGGCGGAGGTTTGCTCTTTCTTGTTTTATATTTTCACTCTTGAGAACGGTTAAGTTCATTGCAGTTAATCTTTCTAATTTTAATAATAATTCTGCGAGCATCTGCCAAGATGATGTTTGTATTGCTCAAGGGAGGTTTGCTTTTTCTAGTTTTATATTTTTCACAATTTTTTGAGAACGGCTAAGTTCATTGCAGTTAATCTTTCGAGTCTTTAATAATCATCTCTTGCTAATCGCCAAGATGATGTCGGTATTGCCTTGGTGGAGGTTTGCTCTTTCTAGTTTTATATTTTTCACTCTTGAGAACGGTTAAGTTCATTGCAGTTAATATTTATAATTTTAATAATAATCTCTTACTAATCACAAGATGATGTCGGTATTGCCTTCGCGTAGGTGTCAGTTTTTTCTTAATGGTATTTTCACCCTTGAGAACGGTTAAAAGTTCCTTGCGTGGCAGCTAATCTTTCTAATTTTAATAATCATCTTCTTTTGCTAATCGCCAAGATTATGTCGGTATTGCCTTGGCGGAGGTTTGCTATTTCTAGTTTTATATTTTCACTCTTGAGAACGGTTAAGTTCCTTGCAGTTAATCTTTCTAATTTTAATATTCATCTGTTACTACCGCCAAGATTAGTCGGTATTGCCTTGGCGGAAGTTTGCTCTTTCAGTTTTATATTTTCTATACCTTTGAGAACGGTTAAGTTCCTTGCAGTTAATCTTTCTAATTTTAATATCTGTTCAGCAGTCACTGCCAAGATGATGTCGGTATTGCTTGGTGGAATGGCTCTTTCTAGTTTTATATTTTCACTCTTGAGAACGGTTAAGTTCCTTGCAGATAATCTTTCTAATTTTAATATTCATCTGTTACTACTCGCCAAGATGATGTCGGTATTGCCTTGGTAGAGTTTGCTCTTTCTAGTTTTATATTTTCACTCTTGCGAACGGTTAAGTTCATTGCAGTTAATCTTTCTAATTTTAATAATAATCTTGCCAATCGCCAAGATGATGTCGGTATTGCATTGGCGGAGGTTTGTTTTTCTAGTTTTATATTTTCACTCTTGAGAACGGTTAAGCCCATTGCAGTTAATCTTTCTACTTTTAATAACTATTTTCTGCTAATCGCCAAGATGATGTCGGTATTGGCCTTGTTAGTGCTTTTCCATTGTCTCCTTTTCTAGTTTTATATTTTCACTTAGAACGGTTAAGTCATATTGCAGTTAATCTTTCTAATTTTAATACTAATCTCTTGTTAATCGCCAAGATGATGTCGGTATTGCCTTGTGAGGTTTGCTCTTTCTAGTTTTATATTTTCACTCTTGAGAACGGTTAAGCTTATTGCAGTTAATCTTCTTAATTTTAATAATCATCTTGCTAATCGCCAAGATGATGTCGGTATTGCCTTGGTGGAGGTTTGCCTTTTCTAGTTTTATATTTTCACTCTTCAGAACGGTTAAGTTCATTGCAGTTAATCTTTCTAATTTTAATAATCATCTCTTGCTAACGCCAAGATGATGTCGGTATTGCCTGGTGAGAGGTTTGCTCTTTCTAGTTTTATATTTTCACTCTTGAGAACGGTTAAATTGGCCAGTTAATCTTTCTAATTTAATAATCATCTCTTGCTAATCGCCAAGATGATGTCGGTATTGCCTTTGGCGGATAATATGATGAAATTGCATGCCATGTTCTTTTGTTTTATATTTTCACCTTTGAGAACGTTAAGTTCACGTAGTTAATCTTTTCTAATTTTAATAATAATCTCTTGCTAATCGCCAAGATGATGTCGGTATTGCCTCGGTGGAGGTTTGCTTTTTCTAGTTTTATATTTTCACTCTTGAGAACGTATGTTCATTGCAGTTAATCTTTTCTATTTTAATAATCATCTCTTGCTAATCGCCAAGATGATGTCGGTATTGCCTTGGTGGAGGTTTGCTCTTTCTAGTTTTATATTTTCACTCTTTTGAGAACGGTTAAGTTCATTGCAGTTAATATTATAATTTTAATAATAATCTCTTGCATTGACCGCCAAGATGATGTCGGTATTGCCTTGGCGGAGGTCTATTTTTTCTAGTTTTGTATTTTCACCCTTGAGAACGGTTAAGTTCCCTTGCAGTTAATCTTTTCTAATTTTAATAATCATCTCTTGCTAATCGCCAAGATTATGTCGGTATTGCCTTGGCGGAGGTTTGCTATTTCTAGTTTTATATTTTCACTCTTGAGAACGGTTAAGTTCCTTGCAGTTAATCTTTCTAATTTTAATATTCATCTGTTACTACTCGCCAAGATTATGTCGGTATTGCTCATGGAAGTTTGCTCTTCTAGTTTTATATTTTCACTCTTGAGAACGGTTAGTTCCTTTGCAGTTAATCTTTCTAATTTTAATATTCATCTGTTACTACTCGCCAAGATGATGTCGGTATTGCCTTGGTGGAGGTTCGCTCTTTCTAGTTTTATATTTTCACTCTTGAGAACGGTTAAGTTCCTTGCAGATAATCTTTCTAATTTTAATATTCATCTGTTACTACTGCCAAGATGATGTCGGTATTGCCTTTGGTGGAGGTTTGCTCTTTCTAGTTTTATATTTTCACTCTTGCGAACGGTTAAGTTCATTGCAGTTAATCTTTCTAATTTTAATAATAATCTCTTGCTAATCGCCAAGATGATGTCGGTATTGCCTTGGTGGAGGTTTGCTCTTTTCTAGTTTTATATTTTCACTCTTGAGAACGGTTAAGTTCATTGCAGTTAATCTCAATAATTTTAATAATCATCTCTTGCTAATCGCCAAGATGATGTCGGTATTGCCTTGGCGGAGGTTTGCTTTTTCTAGTTTTGTATTTTCACCCTTGAGAATCATGTTCCTTGCAGTTAATCTTTCTAATTTTAATAATCATCTCTTGCTAATCGCCAAGATTATGTTTGTATTGCCTTGGCGGAGGTTTGCTATTTCTAGTTTTATATTTTCACTCTTGAGAACGGTTAAGTTCTGCAGTTAATTCTTTCTAATTTTAATATTCATCTGCTACTACTCGCCAAGATTATGTCGGCATTGCCTTGGCGGAAGTTTGCTCTTTCTAGTTTTATATTTTCACTCTTGAGAACGGTTAAGTTCCTTGCAGTTAATCTTTCTAATTTTAATATTCATCTGTTACTACTGCCAAGATGATGTTTTGGTATTGCCTTGGTGGAGGTTTGCTCTTTTCTAGTTTTATATTTTCACTCTTGAGAACGGTTAAGTCCTTGCAGGTAATCTTTCTAATTTTAATATTCATCTGTTACTACCGCCAAGATGATGTCGGTATTGCCTTGGTGGAGGTTTGGTTTCTTCTAGTTTTATATTTTCACTCTTGCGAACGGTTAAGTTCATTGCAGTTAATCTTTCTCTTATTTTAATAATCATCTCTTGCTAATCGCCAAGATGATGTCGGTATTGCCTTGGTGGAGGCTTGCTCTTTCTAGTTTTATATTTTCTCTTCTTGCGAACGGTTAAGTTCATTGCAGTTAATCTTTCTTATTTTAATAATCATCTCTTGCTAATCGCCAAGATGATGTCGGTATTGCCTTGGTGGAGGTTTGCCTTTTCTAGTTTTATATTTTCACTCTTGCGAACGGTTAAGTTCATTGCAGTTAATCTTTCTATTTTAATAATCATCTCTTGCTAAATCGCCAAGATGATGTTTGCATTGCCTTGGTGGAGGTTTGCTCTTTCTAGTTTTATATTTTCTCTCTTGCGAACGGTTAAGTTCATTGCAGTTAATCTTTCTTATATTAATAATCATTCCCTTGCTAATCGCCAAGATGATGTCGGTATTGCCTTGGCGGGAGGTTTGCTCTTTCTAGTTTTATATTTTCACTCTTGAGAGCGGTTAAGTTCTATTGCAAGCATCTTTCTTATTTTAATAATCATCTCTTGCTAATCGCCAAGATGATGTCGGTATTGCCTTGGTGGAGGTTTGCTCTTTCTAGTTTTATATTTTTCTCTCTTGCGAACGGTTAAGTTCATTGCAGTTAATCTTTCTATTTAATAATAATCTCTTGCTAATCGCCAAGATGATGTCGGTATTGCCTTGGTGGAGGTTTGCCTCTTCTAGTTTTATATTTTCTCTTGCGAACGGTTAAGTTCATTGCAGTTAATCTTTCTTATTTTAATAATCATCTCTTGCTAATCGCCAAGATGATGTCGGTATTGCCTTGGTGGAGGTTTGCTCTTTCTAGTTTTATATTTTTCTCTTGCGAACGGTTGGGTTCATTGCAGTTAATCTTTCTTATTTTAATAATCATCTCTTGCTAATCGCCAAGATGATGTCGGTTTTGGTTTTCCTTGGCGGGAGGTTTGCTCTTTCTAGTTTTATATTTTCACTCTTGAGAGCGGTTAAGTTCATTGCAGTTAATCTTTTCTTATTTTAATAATCATCTCTTGCTAATCGCCAAGATGATGTCGGTATTGCCTTGGTGGAGGTTTGCTCTTTCTAGTTTTATATTTTCACTCTTTGAGAGCGGTTAAGTTCATTGCAGTTAATCTTTTCTTATTTTTTAATAATCATCTCTTGCTAATCGCCAAGATGATGTCGGTATTGCCTTGGTGGAGGTTTGCTCTTTCTAGTTTTATATTTTCACTCTTGAGAGCGGTTAAGTTCATTGCAGTTAATCTTTCTTATTTTAATAATCATCTCTTGCTAATCGCCAAGATGATGTCGGTATTGCCTTGGTGGGAGGTTTGCTCTTTCTAGTTTTATATTTTCTCTTTGCGAACGGTTAAGTTCATTGCAGTTAATCTTTCTTATTTTAATAATCATCTCTTGCTAATCGCCAAGATGATGTCGGTATTGCCTTGGTGGAGGTTTGCTCTTTCTAGTTTTATATTTTCACTCTTGTGAACGGTTAAGTTCATTGCAGTTAATCTTTTCTTATTTTAATAATCATCTCTTGCTAATCGCCAAGATGATGTCGGTATTATTCTCAGTGGAGGTTTGCTCTTTCTAGTTTTATATTTTCTCCTTTGCGAACGGTTAAGTTCATTGCAGTTAATCTTTCTATTTAATAATAATCTCTTGCTAACTGCCAAGATGATGTCGGTATTGCCTTGGTGGAGGTTTGCTCTTTCTAGTTTTATATTTTCTCTCTTGCGAACGGTTAAGTTCATTGCAGTTAATCTTTCTTATTTTAATAATAATCTCTTGCTAATCGCCAAGATGATGTCGGTATTGCCTTGGTGGAGGTTTGCTCTTTTCTAGTTTTATATTTTCACTCTTGCGAACGGTTAAGTTCATTGCAGTTAATCTTCTTATTTTAATAATCATCTCTTGCTAATCGCCAAGATGATGTCGGTATTGCCTTCGTGGAGGTTTGCTCTTTCTAGTTTTATATTTTCACTCTTGCGAACGGTTAAGTTCATTGCAGTTAATCTTTCAAGTTTAATAATCATCTCTTGCTAATCGCCAAGATGATGTCGGTATTGCCTTGGTGGAGGTTTGCTCTTTCTAGTTTTATATTTTCACTCTTGCGAACGGTTAAGTTCATTGCAGTTAATCTTTCTTATTTTTTTAATAATCATCTCTGCTAATCGCCAAGATGATGTCGGTATTGCCTTGGTGGAGGTTTGCTCTTTCTAGTTTTATATTTTCACTTTGCGAACGGTTAAGTTCATTGCAGTTAATCTTTCTTATTTTAATAATCATCTCTTGCTAATCGCCAAGATGATGTCGGTATTGCCTTGGTGGAGGTTTGCTCTTTCTAGTTTTATATTTTCACTCTTGCGAACGGTTAAGTTCATTGCAGTTAATCTTTCTTATTTTAATAATCATCTCTTGCTAATCGCCAAGATGATGTCGGTATTGCCTTGGTGGAGGTTTGCTCTTTCTAGTTTTATATTTTCTTTTCTCTTGCGAACGGTTAAGTTCATTGCAGTTAATCTTTCTTATTTTAATAATAATCTCTTGCTAATCGCCAAGATGATGTCGGTATTGCCTTGGTGGAGGTTTGCTCTTTCTAGTTTTATTTTTCACTCTTGCGAACGGTTAAGTTCATTGCAGTTAATCTTTCTTATTTTAATAATCATCTCTTGCTAATCGCCAAGATGATGTCGGTATTGCCTTGGTGGAGGTTTGCTCTTTCTAGTTTTATATTTTCACTCTTGCGAACGGTTAAGTTCATTGCAGTTAATCTTTCTTATTTTAATAATCATCTCTTGCTAATCGCCAAGATGATGTCGGTATTGCCTTCGTGGAGGTTTGCTCTTTCTAGTTTTATATTTTCACTCTTGCGAACGGTTAAGTTCATTGCATTTAATCTTTCTTATTTTAATAATCATCTCTTGCTAATCGCCAAGATGATGTCGGTATTACTGTAGTGGGGGTTGCTCTTTCTAGTTTTATATTTTTTTTTTTTTCACTCTTGAGAGCGGTTAAGTTCATTGCAGTTAAATCTTTCTTATTTTAATAATCATCTCTTGCTAATCGCCAAGATGATGTCGGTATTGCCTTGGTGAGTTTTGCTCTTTCTAGTTTTATATTTTCCTCTCTTGCAGACAGTTAAGTTCATTGCAGTTAATCTTTTCATTACTAGTAATCATCTCTTGCTAATCGCCAAGATGATGTCGGTATTGCCTTGGTGGAGGTTTGCTCTTTCTAGTTTTATATTTTTTCACTCTTGCAGACGGTTAAGTTCATTGCAGTTAATCTTTTTCTTATTTTAATAATCATCTCTTGCTAATCGCCAAGATGATGTCGGTATTACCTTGGTGGAGGTTTGCTCTTTCTAGTTTTATATTTTCACTCTTGCGAACGGTTAAGTTCATTACAGTTAATCTTTCTTATTTTAATAATAATCTCTTGCTAATCGCCAAGATGATGTCGGTATTGCCGCTAAATGGAGGTTTGCTCTTTCTAGTTTTATATTTTCACTCTTGAGAACGGTTAAGTTCATTGCAGTTAATCTTTCTAATTTTAATAATAATCTTGCTAATCGCCAAGATGATGTCAATTGTTGCCTTGGTGGGGGTTTTGCTCTTTCTAGTTTTATATTTTTTTCCTCTTGAGGAGCGGTTAAGTTCCTTGCAGTTGTCTTTTCTAATTTTAATAATAATCTCTTGCTAATCGCCAAGATGATGTCAGTATTGCCTTAGTGGAGGTTTGCTCTTTCTAGTTTTATATTTTTCACTCTTGAGAACGGTTAAGTTCATTGCAGTTAATCTTTCTAATTTTAATAATAATCTCTTGCTAATCGCCAAGATGATGTCGGTATTGCCTTGGTGGAGGTTTACTCTTTCTAGTTTTATATTTTCACTCTTGCGAACGGTTAAGTTCATTTACGGTTAATCTTTCTTATTTTAATAATCATCTCTTGTAATCACTTGAATGATGTCGGTATTACCTTGGTGGAGGTTTGCTCTTTCTAGTTTTATATTTTCACTCTTGCGAACGGTTAAGTTCATTGCAGTTAATCTTTCTTATTTTAATAATAATCTCTTGCTAATCGCCAAGATGATGTCGGTATTGCCTTGGTGAGTTTTTGCTCTTTCCTAGTTTTATATTTTCACTCTTGCGAACGGTTAAGTTCCTTGCAGTTAATCTTTCTTATTTTAATAATAATCTCTTGCTAATCGCCAAGATGATATGGTATTGCCTTGGTGGAGGTTTGCTCTTTCTAGTTTTATATTTTCACTCTTGCGAACGGTTAAGTTCCTTGCAGTTAATCTTTCTTATTTAATAATAATCTCTTGCTAATCGCCAAGATGATGTCGGTATTGCCTTGGTGGAGGTTTGCTCTTTCTACTTTTATATTTTCACTCGAGAACGGTTAAGTTCAGCTGCAGTTAATCTTTCTTATTTTAATAATCATCTCGCTAACTGCCAAGACGATGTTGGTATTGCCTTGCGAGGTTTCCCTCTTCTAGTTTTATTTCACTCTTATGAACGGTTAAGTTCATTGCAGTTAATCTTTCTAATTTTAATAACAACTTTGCCAATCGCCAAGATGATGTCGGTATTGCCCTTGGTAGGTTTGCTCTTTCTAGTTTTATATTTTCACTCTTGCGAACGGTTAAGTTCATTGCAGTTAATCTTTCTATTTTAATAATCATCTCTTGCTAATCGCTGCATGATGTCGGTATTGCCTTCGTGGAGGTTTGCTCTTCTAGTTTTATATTTTCACTCTGAGAGCGGTTAAGTTCCTTGCAGTTAATCTTTCTAATTTTAATAATAACTTGCTAATCGCCAAGATGATGTCGGTATTGGCTTTTGGTGGAGTGTTTGCTTTTCTAGTTTTATATTTTCACTCTTGGAGAACGGTTAAGTTGGTCATGTTAATCTTTTCTAATTTTAATAACAATCTCTTGCTAATCGCCAAGATGATGTCGGTATTGCCTTTGGTGGAGGTTTCGTTTTTCTAGTTTTATATTTTCACTCTTGAGAGCGGTTAAGTTCACGGTTAATCTTTCTTATTTTAATAATCATCTCTTGCTAACGCCAAGATGATGCTCGGTATTGCCTTGGTGGAGGTTTGTTTCTTCTAGTTCTTTATATTTTCATACTCTTGAGAACGGTTAAGTTCATTGCAGTTAATCTTTCTAATTTTAATAATAACTTGTTAATCGCCAAGACAGATGTCGGTATTGCCTTGTAGGATAGTTTGGTTTTTCTATTTATATTTCACCTTTATGAACGGTTAATTCATTGCAGTTAATCTTCTTATTTTAATAATCATCTTCACACCTCCACAAGATGATGTCGAAAATTGCTCTTCGTGGAGGTTTGCTCTTTCTATTTTTATATTTTCACTCTTGAGCGGTTAAGTTCCTTGGTAATCTTTCTAATTTTGGTCAATCTCTTGTTAATCGCCAAGATGATGTCGGTATTGCCTTGGTGGAGGTTTGTCTTTTCTAGTTTTAATATTTTCAACGGAGAATTGCTGGTTCATTGTAGCGGTCTTTTCTATTTTAATAATCTCTGTTGTTCAAAGTCAAGATGATGTCGGCGGCTGTCTTGTGGAGGTTTGCTCTTCTTTAGTTTTATATTTTCACCTTGAGAGCGGTTAAGTTCATTGCAGTTAATCTTTCTTATTTTAACAATCATCTCTTGCTCAATCGCCAAGATGATGTCGGTATTGCCTTGGTGGAGGTTTGCTCTTTTCAGTTTTATATTTTTCACCTGAGTAATCTGTTAAGTTCATTGCAGTTAATCTTTCTAATTTTAACAATAATCTTCACACCAAGATGAGCCATTGTCTTGCGAGGTTTGCTCTTTCTAGTTTTATATATTTTCTTTCTTGCGAACGAAGAATTCATTATAGCAATCTTTCCTTGTTTAACAACTGTTCTTCACACCGCCATTAGATGCCCATGTTTCACTCAGGGTTTATTTTTCAATGTTATATTTCACCTTAGTGAGAATAAGTTCCTTGCAGGTAATCTTTCTAATTTTAATAATAATCTCTTGCTAATCGCCAAGATGACGTTTGTATTGCCTTGGGAGGTTTGCCTTTTCTAGTTTTATATTCTTCACTTTTTGAGAACGGTTAAGTTCATTGCAGTTAATCTTTCTAATTTTAATAATAATCTCGTTAATTGCCAAGATGATGTCGGTATTGTCTTTGTGGGAGGTTTGCTTTTCTAGTTTTATGCTTTCAATTTTTGAGTATGTTAAGTTCTCAGTTAATCTTTCAATTTTAACAATAATCTCTTGCTAACGCCAAGATGATGTCGGTATTGCCTTGGTGGAGGTTTGCTCTTCTAGTTTTATATTTTCACTCTTGAGAACGGTTAAGTTCATTGCAGTTAATCTTTCTAATTTTAATAATAATCTCTTGCTAATCGCCAAGATGATGTCGGTATTGGTTTGTGGAGGTTTGCCTTTTCTAGTTTTGCCTTCACTTTATGAACGGTTAAGTTCATTGCAGTTAATCTTTCTTATTTTAATAATCATCTCTTTGCTAACTGCCAAGATGATGTCGGTATTGGCTCCTTTGAGGTTTGCTTAGTTTTATATTTTTCACCTTTAAGTAGAACGGTTAAGTTCATTGCAGTTAATCTTTTCTTATTTTTATTAACAATTTGTTAAATGTCAAGATGATGTCGCATTGCCTTGGTGGAGGCTTGCTCTTTCTAGTTTTACATTTTCACTCTTGGTGAACGGTTAAGTTCCTTGCAGTTAATCTTTCTTATTTGGTTGTCTCTTGCTAATCGCCAAGATGGTGTCGGTATTGCCTTGGTGGAGGTTTGCTCTTTCTAGTTTTATATTTTTCACTCGAACGGTTAAGTCTTTAGCACCTTTTCTATTTTAATAATAATCTCTTGCTAATCGCCAAGATGATGTCGGTATTGCCTTTGGTGGAGGCTTCACCTTTTCTAGTTTTATATTTTCATACCTGACAGTAGAAAATCACAACGACGAAATAATCTTTCTTGTTTATTAATCATCTCTTCGTTAATCGCCAAGATGCGATGTCGGTATTGCCTTGGTGGAGGTTTCCCTTTCTAGTTTGTATAGCCACTCATAATCCATGTTCATTGCAGTTAATCTTCTAATTTTATTAATAATCTCTTGCTAATCGCTACATGATGTCGGTATTGCCTTGGTGAGGTTTGCTTTTTCTAGTTTTATATTTCTTGTACTCTTGCGAACGGTTAAGTTCATTGCAGTTAATCTTTCTTATTTTAATAATCATCTCTTTGTTAATCGCCAAGATGATGTCGGTATTGCTTTTCGTGGAGGTTTGCTCTTTCTAGTTTTATATTTTCACCTTTGAGAGCGGTTAAGTTCCTTGCAGGTAATCTTTCTAATTTTAATAATAATCTCTTGCTAATCGCCAAGATGATGTCGGTATTGCCTTGGTGGAGGTTTGGTTTTCTAGTTTTATATTTTTCACTCTTGAGAACGGTTAAGTTCATTGCAGTTAATCTTTCTAATTTTAATAATAATCTCTGCTAATCGCCAAGATGATGTCGGTATTGCTCCTTTGTGAGGTTTGCTCTTTCAGTTTAATATTTTCACCTTGAGAGCGGGTTAAGTTCCTTGCAGTTAATCTTTCTAATTTTAATAATAATCTCTTGCTAATCGCCAAGATGATGTCGGTATTGCCTTTGGTGGAGGCTTCACTTTCTAGTTTTATATTTTCACTCTGAGAAATTCATTAAGTTCATTGCAGTTAATCTTTCTAATTTTAATAATAACTTGCTAATCGCCAAGACGATACCGGTATTGCCTTGGGAGTTTGCTCTTCTAGTTTTATATTTTCACTTGCGAACGGTTAAGTTCATTGCAGTTAATCTTTCATTTTTGTCAATCATCTCATTAATCGCCAAGATGATGTCGGCATTATTTTGTGGAGGTTTGCTCTTTCTAGTTTTATATTTTCACTCTTGCGAACGGTTAAGTTCACTGCAGTTAATCTTTTCTATTTTAATAATAATCTCTTGCTAATCGCCAAGATGATGTCGGTATTGCCTTGCGGAGGCTCGCCTTTCTAGTTTTATATTTTCACTCTTGGTGAACGGTTAAGTTCATTAAAAGTTAATCTTTTCTTATTTTAATAATCATCTCTTGTTAATCGCCAAGACGATGTCGGTATTGCCTTCGTGGTGCTTCTGTTTTTCTAGTTTTTATATTTTCACTCTTGAGAGCGGTTAAGTTCCTTGCAGGTAATCTTTCTAATTTTAATAATAACTTGCTAATCGCCAAGATGATGTCGGTACTGCCTTGGTGGAGGTTTGCCCTTCTCAGTTTTTATATTTTCACCTTGAGAACGGTTAAGTTCATTGCAGTTAATCTTTCTAATTTTAACAATAATCTCTTGCTAATCGCCAAGATGATGTCGGTATTATTTCCTTGGTGGAGGTTTGCTTCCCCTAGTTTTATACTTTTCACTCTTGAGAGCGGTTAAGTTCTCGCAGTTAATCTTTCTAATTTTAATATTAACTTCACAATTCAAGATGATGTCGGTATTGCCTTTGGGTGAGTTTGCCCTTTCTAGTTTTATATTTTTCACTCTTTGAGAACGGTTAAGTTCATTGCAGTTAATCTTTCTAATTTCAATAATAATCTTCGTTAATCGCCAAGATGATGTCGGTATTGCCTTTGGTGGAGGTTTGCTCTTTCTGTCGTGATATTTTCACTCTTATGAACGGTTAAGTTCACGGGCAGTTAATCTTTCTTATTTTAATAATCATTCTGCTAATCGCCAAGATGATGTCGCATTGCCTTGTGAGTCGCCCTTTCTGTTTTATATTTTTCACCTTTATGAACGGTTAAGTTCCTTGCAGTTAATCTTTCTAATTTTGTCAATAATCTCTTGCTAATCGCCAAGATGATGTCATACTGTCATGGAGTTTCTTTGCCTTTTCTAGTTTTATATTTTCACTCGAGAACGGTTAAGTTCTCGAAAATTTTTCTAATTTTAATAATAATCTCTTGCTAATCGCCAAGATGATGTCGGTATTGCCTTGTGGATAGTTTGCTCTTTCTAGTTTTATATTTTCACTCTTGAGAATCTGTTAAGTTCTCGCAGGTAACCTTTCTAATTTTAATATTCATCTGTTACTACTCGCCAAGATGACGTTTGCATTGCCTTTGCGGAGGTTTGCTCTTTTCTAGTTTTATATTTTCTCATTTGCGAACGGTTAAGTTCATTGCAGTTAATCTTTTCTTATTTTAATAATAATCTCTTGCTAATCGCCACGATGTCGCATTGCCTTGGTGGAGGTTTGTTCTTTTCTAGTTTTATATTTTTCACTCTTGGAGAACTGTTGTTCCTTGCAGTAGTCTTTCTAATTTTTAATAATAATCTCTTGCTAATCGCCAAGATGGCGCTTGTATTGCCTTTGGTGGAGGTTTGCTTTTCTAGTTTTATATTTTCACTCTGAGAATCTTGGTTAAGTTCCTTGTAGGTAATCTTTTCCATTCTTAATATTCATCCGTTACTACCTGCCAAGATGATGTCGGTACGTCTTTGTGGAGGTTTGCTCTTTCTAGTTTTATATTTTCACTCTTATGATCTAAGCGGTTCATTGCAGTTAATCTTTCTTGTTTTACAATAACTCTTTACAATCGCCAAGACGATGTCGGCATTGCCTTGCGGAGGCTTCACTTTTCTAGTTTTGACATTTTCACCCTTGAAAATGGTTAAGTTCATTGCAGTTAATCTTTCATTTTTAATAATCATCTCTTGCTAATCGCCAAGATGATGTCGGTACGTTTTGGTGGCAGTTTCAGTTTTTCTAGTTTTATATTTTCACTCTTGAGAACGGTTAAGTTCATTGCAGTTAATCTTTCTAATTTTAATAATAATCTCTTGCTAATCGCCAAGATGATGTCGGTATTGCCTTGCGGAGTGTTTCCGTTTTTCTAGTTTTATATTTTCACTCTTGCGAACGGTTAAGTTCATTGCAGTTAATCTTTCATTTTAATAATCATCTCTTTGCCAATCGCCAAGATGATGTCGGTATTGCTCTTGGTGGAGGTTTGCTCTTTCTAGTTTTATATTTTCACTCTTGCAGAATGTTGTCTTTTGCAGTTAATCTTTCTAATTTTAATAATAACTTCGCCAATCGCCAAGATGTCGGTATTGCCTTGGTGGAGGTTTGCTCTTCTAGTTTTAGAGTTTTTCAAATTTTGAGAATTTGGTTAGTTCATTGTAGTTAATCTTTCTAATTTTAATAATAAATTTTGGTTAATCGCCAAGATGATGTCGTGGTATTGCCTTGGTGGAGGTTTGCTCTTTCATGTGTTTTATATTTTCACTTCCTTGGGAACGGTTAAGTTCATTGCAGTTAATCTTTCTATTTTAATAATCATCTCTTGCTAATCGCCAAGATGATGTCGGTATTGCCTTGGTGGAGGTTTGCTCTTTTCAGTTTTATATTTTCACTCTTGCGAACGGTTAAGTTCCTTGCAGTTAATCTTCTAATTTTAATAATAATCTCTTACAATCGCCGAAGATGATGTCGGTATTGCCTTGGTGGAGGTTTGCTCTTCTTCAGTTTTATATTTTTCACTCTCTTGAGAACGGTTAAGTTCTCAGTAATCTTTCTAATTTTACAATAATCTCTTGCTAACTTGCCAAGATGATGTCGGTATTGCCTTGGTGGAGGTTTGCTCTTTCTAGTTTTATATTTTCACTCTTGAGAACGGTTAAGTTCTTTGCAGGTAACCTTTCTAATTTTAATATTCATCTGTTACTACCGCCAAGATGATGTCGGTATTGCCTTGGTGGAGGTTTGCTCTTTCTAGTTTTATATTTTCACCTTATGAACGGTTGTTATTCATTGCAGTTAATCTTTTCTTATTTTAATAATAATCTCTTGGTTAATCGCCAAGATGATGTCGTATTGCTCTCAGGAGGTTTGCTCTTTCTAGTTTTATATTTTCAATTTCCTTGAGAACGGTTAAGTTCTTGCAGGTAGTCTTTCTAATTTTAATAATAATCTCTTGCCAATCGCCAAGATGATGTCGGCATTGGCTTTGGTGGAGGTTTGCCTTTTCTAGTTTTATATTTTCACTCTTGAGAACGGTTAAGTTCTCATATAATCTTTTCTCAATTTCAATATTCATCTGTTACTACTCGCCAAGAGATGTCGGTATTGCCTTGGTGTGGAGGTTTGCTCTTCTAGTTTTATATTTTCACCTTGCGAACGGTTAAGTTCATTGCAGTTAATCTTCTTTGTTTAATAATAATCTCTACACCAAGATGATGTCGGTATTGCCTTGTGAGGTTTGTTTTTCTGCTTTATATTTTCACTCTGAGAACGCGTTTCTATTGCAGTTAATCTTTCTATTCTTAATAATCATCTTGCTAATCGCCAAGATGATGTCGGTATTGCCTTGGTGGAGGTTTGCTCTTTCCTAGTTTTATATTTTCTACTCTTGAGACGGTTAAGTTCCTTGCAGGTAATCTTCTAATTTTAATATTCATCTGTTACTACTCGCCAAGATGATGTCGGTATTGCCTTGGTGGAGGTTTGCTCTTTTCTAGTTTTATATTTTCACTCATGAACGCATGTCTTACTAAAGTTAATCTTCTTTGTTTAACAATAATCTCTTACACCGCCAAGATGACGTTTGTATTGCCTTGGTGAGGTTTGTTTCTTTTCCAGTTTTATATTTTTCACCTTTGAGAACGGTTAAGTTCATTGCAGTTAATCTTTCTAATTTAATAATCATCTCTTGTCAATCGCCAAGATGATGTCGGTATTGCCTTGTGGAGGTTTGCCTCTTTCTAGTTTTATATTTTCACTCTGAGAAACGGTTAAGTTCATTGCATAATCTTCTAATTTTAATACCAATCTCTTGCTAATCGCCAAGATGATGTCGTAGTCATTTTGGTGGAGGTTTGCTCTTTCTAGTTTTATATTTTTCACTTGAGAACGGTTAAGTTCATTGCAGTTAATCTTTTCTTATTTTTGGTAATAATCTTTGCTAATCGCCAAGATGATGTCGGTATTGCCTTGGTGGAGGTTTGCTCTTTCTAGTTTTATATTTTCTACCTCTGAGAACGGTTAAGTCTATTGCAGTTAATCTTTCTAATTTTAATAATAATCTCTTGCTAATCGCCAAGATGATGTCGGTATTGCCTTGGTGGAGGTTTGCCTTTCTAGTTTTATATTTTCTGGCTCTTGAGAGCGGTTAAGTTCATTGGAAGAATTTTCAATTTTAATAATAATCTCTTGCTAATCGCCAAGATGATGTCGGTATTGCCTTCGCGGAGGTTTGCCCTTTTCTAGTTTTATATTTTCACCTTGAGAGCGGTTAAGTTCATTTGTGTTAATCTTTCTAATTTTAATAATAATCTTCTTGCTAATCGCCGTGATGATGTCGGTATTGCCTTGGCGGAGGTTTGCTATTTCTAGTTTTATATTTTCACTCTTGAGAGCGGTTAAGTTCATTGCAGTTAATCTTTCTTATTTTAATAATCATCTCTTGCTAATCGCCAAGATGATGTCGGTATTGCCTTGGTGGAGGTTTGCTCTTTCTAGTTTTATATTTTCACTCGCGAACGGTTAAGTTCATCAGCAGTTAATCTTTCTAATTTTAATAATCTCTTGCTAATCGCCAAGACGATGTCGGTATTGCCTTGGCGGAGGTTTGCTCTTCTAGTTTTATATTTTCACTCTTGAGCGGTTAAGTTCATTGCAGTTAATCTTTCATTTTGTCAATCATCTTCAATCGCCAAGATGATGTTTGGTATTGCCTTATGGAGGTTTGCTCTTTCTAGTTTTATATTTTCACTCTTGAGAGCGGTTAAGTTCATTGCAGTTAATCTTTCTAATTTTTTAATAACAATCTCTTGCTAATCGCCAAGATGTCGGTATTGCCTTGTGGAGTTTTGCTCTTCTAGTTTTATATTTTCACTCTTGAGAACGGTTGGGTTCATTGCAGTTAATCTTCTTATTTTAATAATCATCTCTCAATCGCCAAGATGATGCTTATTGCTCTTTGGTGGAGGTTTGCTCTTTTCTAGTTTTATATTTTCACTCTTGAGAGCGGTTAAGTTCATTGCAGTTAATCTTTCTAATTTTTAATAATAATCTCTTGCTAATCGCCAGATGATGTCGGTATTGCCTTGGCGGAGGTTTGCTATTTTCATTTTATATTTTCACCTCTGAGAGCGGTTAAGTTCATTGCAGTTAATCTTTCTTATTTTAATAATCATTCTGCTAATCGCCAAGATGATGTCGGTATTGCCTTGGTGGAGGTTTGTTTCTTTCTAGTTTTATATTTTCACTCTTGAGAGCGGTTAAGTTCATTGCAGTTAATCTTTCTAATTTTAATAATAATCTCTTGCCAATCGCCAAGATGATGTCGGTATTGCATTGGTGGAGGTTTGCTCTTTCTAGTTTTATATTTTCACTCTTGAGAACGGTTAAGTTCATTGCAGTTAATCTTTCTTATTTTAATAATCATCTCTTGCTAATCGCCAAGATGATGTCGGTATTGCCTTGGTGGAGGTTTGCTCTTTCTAGTTTTATATTTTCACTCTTGAGAGCGGTTAAGTTCATTGCAGTTAATCTTTCTAATTTTAATAATAATCTCTTGCTAATCGCCAAGATGATGTCGGTATTGCCTTGGCGGAGGTTTGCTATTTCTAGTTTTATATTTTCACTCTTGAGAGCGGTTAAGTTCATTGCAGTTAATCTTTCTTATTTTAATAATCATCTCTTGCTAATCGCCAAGATGGTGTC
>JBBBDQ010009312.1:0-11974 GCA_037127315.1 Ascarosepion bandense
GCAAACGGCCGGCCAAGATCTTGGCAAAAATCTTTAAGTCAGTATTTAACATCGTTAAAGGCCGATAATTATCTATGCCACCCCCACCGCTCTTGCTCTTGCGAAGCAACTTGATTACACCCCTGGTGAAGCGACGAGGTATAGACCCCTGCTTCATCCAGTTGTTATAAACAAGAGCCAGCAGAGGAACAAGAACGGACGACTGCCTCAAGTACAGTTCGTAGGGAAGACCATCCAAACCTGGAGTTTTGTCCCGGCCAACCAATTTCAGCGCATCCCAGATTTCCGACTCTGTTATGGGCCCCTCGCACCTAGCCGCTTCAGCCGCCTCGAGGCGGGGAAAGTCAGCCAAATAGGTGTCGAACTGAGCAGAGCTCAGACCGGGCTCCCTGGTGAAAAGATCCTGGAAGTAATCCCGAAAAGCTCCACATATACCCACGTCTGTAGTCACGGTACGACCATCCGGCAATGTGATGTCCTTGATATGCCGATTGGCTGCTTGCCTAGCTTCCTCTGCACGCAATTCTGCGGCCATATTCGTTGCCTCAAAAGACATTCTTTTTAACCTAGCCCTAACTACCAGAGCTTGGTCCTTCTTGATAGCCAAGGAGGCCAGCTCGGCCCTAGCTAAGGCTACGTCCCCACTATTACGGGATTTAACTGCCCGATCAACTTTTTTCTCTAACGTCGATTGCGCCGCTAAATTAGCTAAGTTGAGCCGACGGCTATAGTCGGCAGCAAACGACCTAATTTTGGATTTAAGTGTATCCCACCACTTATTCCCAACCACAGCCCCCGTCAGTTCCCGCTTTAGTGTTAGTAAAAGCTGGTGCTGGAAATCTTGGCTATCAAATAATGACGCGTTCAATTTCCAGTAGCCAGCCAACTTAACCTTAGGCTTATCTAAGTTTACACGAACCCGGACGAGCCTATGATCCGTGTAAACTATCGAATGGAAACTTGGACAACCTAAGAGCCCTACGTCGACTCTCCTAACTAGGACTCGGTCGAGGTAGCTTGCGCGTACCTTCGAATCCGAGCTGCCCCTATTAGTCCAAGTCCACACTACCTCCCGGGGGTGTTCATTTCGGTACTTATCGACAAGATCATTCCTGTCGATAAATTCCCGAAATGGTTTCACATCCGGGTTGTTAGTACCCGATCTTTCTCCTATACGATCCTTCTCAGGGTCAAGGACGGCATTCCAATCCCCCGCTAAAATTACCCGCCTCGATGTTCCAAAGAACGACTCGAGCTGCCGAAACAAAGCAGGACGCTCCGCATGGACATTGGGCGCATAAACCCCAATGAGGCGAAAAGACTTCTCCTTTATGGTAATATCCAGCACACAAATCCTGCCCGCTGGATCCGCGAAGACAAGCGTACACGCCGCACCCAAAGACTTGCTCACTAGCCAGGAAACACCTCTAGAACGACCATCAAAACATGCTGAATAGAGATCGTAATCCCTAGACAGTATGCCCTCATAGTCGCCAGTAAAAAACCGGGTCTCCTGCAAACAACAAACATCCACCCCGAGGCGCTGGAGATCATGAAGGAGTCTCACCCTCCGAGACTCAGACCTCAGCCCCCGGGCATTCATACTTGCTAACCAAAGAGCCATTGTGATCCTTAATTAGGGTTGGGGTCCGGGACAGAACATGGACGGGGAAAGGATGCCGACAGCCTCTCCCATAGATCCTTTGCCCATTTCTTTGTCAATGGTGCCGTCAAGGGAGAGGCCACCAACATCCCAGGGAAATGTTAGTTTAAGAGCCCTGTAAAGGGAGGGGTGAACCAAAATTGGGACCCGACCTACACAGAGTTCCCTTGCTTTTTCTAACACTTCCTCGTCCTTGGAGACGATAGGCGGGGACATTTGAAGGTTTTTCTCTGCTTCTAAAAGCATGTCCCAAACTTTTGCTGTTCCCGTACCCGACCGAACCACTGTGAGCACGCGCTGCGCGTCTGGGAAGTTGGTGGGTATTTCTATGTCCTTGTCCTTACACTTCTTCATTGCAAGAAGAATTTTTAATTTATTGATTCGGTTTCCGAAATTTTTGGCTCTATCTTCTTGGGCAGCTGAAATCTTGCAAATGTCTCTGCCCATTAAATGAGGAGCTTTTGTTGTTTTTTTCCTCGCCTCTCTATCTTCTAAAGTGGGGCTCCTATGCCTCTTAGCAGGCGGAGGTAATATTTGCTTGGGGGAAGGACTGGGAGACGGTTGGGAGGGTATACGGAAAGGGCTGGGTTCCCTACTAAGAGGGGTGGTTTTTCTGGGCGTGGGCTGAGCTGATTTTGGTTTCTTTTCCAATTTCTTTTTTCCGGGAGAGGATGGGGCAGAGGCCGAAGGGCAGGGTGGACGTTGTGTTAACTGCTTTTTCCGGTCCTCTGAGGGACGAAAAGGACGCTTATCCAGCATACGTTTCAGTTCTTTGATTTTTTGAGTCTTCTCGTAGCCAGGGTCATAAGCTCTCCTGAGCTCTTCTAATTTTGGGGCCGACCAGGCCGAGGCATCGCCCTTCTTGCTGGTGGAGGGAGTGGGGCTGTTTGTGCCTTTCGTCTTAGGGGTATCTGGGGACCGAGGTTCCGCTGCTTGGCGCTTCCCCCTGGCCCTGCCAACAACCAGCCACTCCCCCTTTTCCTTCTCCGAGGCTGCACTAGCAGTTGGCGAAGGTTTTTCGGGGGGTGAGGGAACTTTTTTGTTCCCAACCGGGGTAACTGCCGCACCGGTCCTGGGTATTGGCATGCCCACTACGGGCGAGACGGATGTAACAGGAGCGGCCAGAGGGGGATTTTGGTCGATTGGAGCCTGGCTTCCAGAGGCCTTCTTCTCTGGGCAGGAGGAGGAGAGGTGACCAGTCTCTCCACACCTCCAGCATTTTGGTTTGCGGCCGGACACCATCACCGGCAAGCTCAGGCCCCCTACGTCAAGACAGTTGGGGATGGTCTTGAAGGTCTCTTGGTCGATCATCATATCGAAAGACCATCCCCCGTTCAGGTCATCGCAGGAGACATCTAAAATTTGGCCAAACTGCGAAAAGTAGGCAGCCAGATGCTCCCCGATGACCTGAGGAGGAACCTCATACACTGCTACCTTGGTCCTTTGTTTGCCATCATACATAATTCTAAATGTAAGCTCTTTTGTTGATAGGTCTTCAGTCGCCAATTTTAGGCACTCTTCTGGCGTGGGTAGCAGTATGTCCCACAAGAAGAAGCGCGCCCCTTTAATTATTCTTAAGGGCTTATACCCCTTTGACTGCAGTGTTTTCAACACTGTGTCTTTCGTGCTGCGACAAATCTTGCGCGTACGCTTGTCCACCACGAAGACTGACACTATTCTTTTTTCAATCTTCTTTAATTCTTGGGGATCTACCAAGAGCCCACCTTCTACGACAAGGTGTGCGTAGCTCTTAGCTCTCTCCAAGAACTCCGTCAGATTGATCTTGATTTTCGGAGGGGACTTCCAGCCACAGGGCGATTCCCCGGCCTCAGCATCTTTGGATGTCTTGTTGTTCTTTACTATTTTTTCCTTATCTAATTCCGTATCTTTCAAGTGACCCATATCGGCCATCTTTGACTCTGTCGCAATGAGCTTTTCTTTTGGTTCTTTTGTAGGAAGGGGAGGAAAAGTCTCGTCATTTTTATCTGGTGGTTCCTTCGATGGGGGGTCGAATACTAATTTTTTCTTTATGGACCGACTATTGTCGGCCATTTTGAATTTATTGAAATCAGCTCAGAATTATTTTTTTTTCCAATCTAAATTAAACGTATGGGGAGGGGTGGGAAAAACGGGAGTGCAAATGGGGGAAAAATACACAAAGTAAACTAGCAACAGCGAGAGCAAGAAAACAGTTTTAAACCAAAAACAAACCCCACAGGATGTAAAAAATATGAACAATTCAGCCAATGACGGCAAACAAAATTTACATTACAAACAGCTGGTAATTAAAACTAGCCTTTAGCGGCCCCAAATAAACTTTTAATATATTGCTATAAAAGGCAAGAAAATGTTAGCCTCTTGAGGTTTACAAAAAAAGGGGGGAAAACCAATAACTTGTACAAACAAACTTTACGAGTTACAAAGAATTAATTCACAAAAAAATTTAAAATAAAACAAACAGAAAAACGAAGAGTTGCCTAAACGGCTACTCCCGACAAAGAAAATAGGGGGAGGGGCTAAAATTAAATTTAAGTGGTTTAACTAAACTTTACAAAATAAAAGAATTAAAAAATAAATTTAAACAACGATTAAACTTTACAAATGTACAATTAAATTAAATGGACAAAGAAAAACAAATACAAACAAATACAAACAAACAAAAAGAAAACGAAAAGTCTCCTAACGGCGACTTCCGCAAAAGAAAAACTGGGGAGGGGCTGAAAAAAAGAAAAGTTAAATTGGAAGAAAAATAAAAATCAGCTAATTCTTCAGCTTCTGGTCAAAATAGGGACAGTTAAAAAAATATAAATATGGCACTTAAGGCCAAACAGATACTGAAAAAAAGAAAAAGAAAAATAAACTCAAAACGGCCGACCTAAATAAAAACAAATATGGCCGCCAAAAATACGAAAATAAAAACAAAAAAGCTAGAAAAATAAAAAAGAAAAGAACAAAGTAAATAAACGAAAAAGAAAATAAATAAAAATAAACTTAGCTCAACAAAAAGGTCTTTTTTGTAAAATAAAAAGTCCAAATGAGTGAATCGGTTTTTTTTTAAACAAAAAGTTCGACGCTCGCCAAAACAAGGTCGGAGAAATCTGAAATAGACAACACACGTCAAAAACTTCTCAAGAACTTCATTATTTATTGTACGATATGTACAAATGTGGCACAAGGCCTAATACGGGGATGGGGAAGGCTGGTCATCAATTGTCCTAAATTAACTTAGCTATTCACTTTCGTTGACCCTGACACGCTAACAATAATCCTTTCACCATAATACCACATTTTTACTTACCATTCTTACCACGTCCACCATAATACCTCAGGTTCTCTATGTAGTCCTACTTAACTCCCATATGTACAATGTTCAGTGGAGGGCATGGGCAGAAAATAACAACATTTAAAATTCCCCAATGATTTTATAAAATGAAAGTAATATACGTACAAGAAACTAAACAAAATCGTATTAGTAATAAAAGCCCCCCACTACTCTAATATTGTGACAGCAAAATCACTTCCCCGGACGAAATATAATGCGTGGCTTTAGAAGTATAATACCATATATCCGATCAGCAATTACTCACACAATCACTCACACATTTAAACATCATAACAAAAACGAAAAGCACACTTGAAAAATAACGAAAGACGACACGCATCCACCGGAGAACTAACATTGTTGAACACCTAAAGTGGGAAGGGATGGGGGATTAAACTAAAGAAAAATAGGGGACGAAAAAGAAAAAGGGGGCCAATGAGCAATCATAACCTAGCTAAGTTAACAATGAAGCAAAAAACAGAAAAAATCAAACTTTCCCTACACTAACCTAACAGGGACGGGGTGCACATGTTCTGCCCAGCACACCCAATATCCTGATGCCTAACCAGCATCAAACAACCACTCCAGGTCAGCACCTTTCACTCGACAGAATCGCGCAAGACTCACCCACCTTTTGCCAAATTCAGATGGAGTGAGTCGTTTCCTTTCCGTCCTGATCTTGACTTTAAGCTGGTGCTTAAAGAACAAGATCAGTTGGGAAGAGGTAAACTTCTCATCACCATAGAATTCCTTCTGTCGCGTCGTCCAAATCGCGATTCGCATAACACCTAGTAAGCAAAAGAGCACATAGTGCTCAGCCCTAGATAACGGAGGTACGACATTGCTACAAACAGAACTAGCCTCAAGGACAAAGAACTTTCCACGCAGCATACGAACCATGAGGTCTTCAAGAAACTTACACAACGGAGCAACAACACTGCAGTGGAAGAAGGCATGATCGACGGTTTCCGTCGTCAGCCCACAACGCACGCAGGTTGATTTTGGTGTTAGGCCCGCTGCATGAAGCCTCTTGCCTACCCAGAGAGCCTTTCGAATCATCAGCCAGGTGAGTGATGCCTCATCGTTAGTGAGACATTTCAACCCAGGCGCCCAAGGCCATATGGAGCGAGCCTCCTGCTTCGTAAGCCCGAGCTCGCCAATCAGTTCATCTTGAACGGCCCCCCTAACTAAAACCCGATATAATGCCCTAAGAGACAACGATTGGGCGTTGGAGAGGCCATCCGTAGCCCGCAAGAGAAACTGGAGAGCCAAACGACATTCTTTATAGAAGGAGCACTCGCCACGAGGAGTACGGCCGGCCTCCTCCTCCGACAAATGCACACTTCTCAGGGATGGAAAGTTTTTATGGACGTCCTCTTGAACGAGGGCGCCGTTCTCATCCTCCAGCATACACATTCGATCCAGGAATCTAATGCGAAGCGTGTGTTGACGAATCTCAACGCTAGGCATGCCCAGACCGCCCTCAGATGGATGCAGGCAACAGATCTCGCGACGTACCTTGGGAGACTTGCCTTCTCCCCAAAGGAAGGAGAACAAGAACTGAATTAAACCCAAACGAATGGCACACGGGAGAGGAAGTACCGAGAGTCGGTAAAGGAGAATCGGGTAGATGTGCGAGGCACATACTTCCGCCCTCCCCTTTAAGGAGAGCTTCCTCCGAGTCCACAGACGAACTGCGCCCTCGGCCTTCTCTCGAACCTCCGACCAATTCATTTCCAACTGGAGATCTGGACCGAAAAAGACGCCGAGAATCTTGATCGGCCCGTCCGTCCAGAGGAAAGGTCCGGGAAGAGAAACTCCCTTCCACGCACCCAATCGCAAGCCAACAGACTTATCGCGATTGATCTTGGCCCCTGTCACCGTCTCATAGCATCTGATTTCTTTGCTGACTTCGTCAATCTCGGCTTTGCTCGACACAAAAACCGAAACGTCGTCAGCATAGGCGGAGTACCTGGCCGAGGTGGTAGCACCAGGTACGGAAATTCCGCGAAGGACCGGATTCGCCTTTAACTTGCGAAGGAATGGCTCCAACGCAAGAACGTACAGCAAAGGCGAAAGTGGACAACCTTGACGAATGGAGCGAGATAAAGTGAAGGGCTTCGATCTTACCCCATTCACTTCCACCAGCGCACCGGGGGACTCATACAGCAGTCGGATCCAGGAGCGAAAGTACGGCCCGAAACCGGCGGCGGAAAGGACAGACTCCAAGAAACGATGGTCAACCCTATCGAATGCCTTGGACTGATCCAAATTGATCAGCGCGGCTTCGGTGTCGGTTTTCTCGATGATCAGGCGTACCAAATGAAGGCTGTCCTGAATAGTCCTGCCCTTCACAGCACAAGTCTGCTCGGGGCCAATCAGACTAGAGAGGACAGCCTGCAAACGGCCGGCCAAGATCTTGGCAAAAATCTTTAAGTCAGTATTTAACATCGTTAAAGGCCGATAATTATCTATGCCACCCCCACCGCTCTTGCTCTTGCGAAGCAACTTGATTACACCCCTGGTGAAGCGACGAGGTATAGACCCCTGCTTCATCCAGTTGTTATAAACAAGAGCCAGCAGAGGAACAAGAACGGACGACTGCCTCAAGTACAGTTCGTAGGGAAGACCATCCAAACCTGGAGTTTTGTCCCGGCCAACCAATTTCAGCGCATCCCAGATTTCCGACTCTGTTATGGGCCCCTCGCACCTAGCCGCTTCAGCCGCCGAGAGGCGGGGAAAGTCAGCCAAATAGGTGTCGAACTGAGCAGAGCTCAGACCGGGCTCCCTGGTGAAAAGATCCTGGAAGTAATCCCGAAAAGCTCCACATATACCCACGTCTGTAGTCACGGTACGACCATCCGGCAATGTGATGTCCTTGATATGCCGATTGGCTGCTTGCCTAGCTTCCTCTGCACGCAATTCTGCGGCCATATTCGTTGCCTCAGAAGACATTCTTTTTAACCTAGCCCTAACTACCAGAGCTTGATCCTTCTTGATAGCCAAGGAGGCCAGCTCGGCCCTAGCTAAGGCTACGTCCCCACTATTACGGGATTTAACTGCCCGATCAACTTTTTCTCTAACGTCGATTGCGCCGCTAAATTAGCTAAGTTGAGCCGACGGCTATAGTCGGCAGCAAACGACCTAATTTTGGATTTAAGTGTATCCCACCACTTATTCCCAACCACAGCCCCCGTCAGTTCCCGCTTTAGTGTTAGTAAAAGCTGGTGCTGGAAATCTTGGCTATCAAATAATGACGCGTTCAATTTCCAGTAGCCAGCCAACTTAACCTTAGGCTTATCTAAGTTTACACGAACCCGGACGAGCCTATGATCCGTGTAAACTATCGAATGGAAACTTGGACAACCTAAGAGCCCTACGTCGACTCTCCTAACTAGGACTCGGTCGAGGTAGCTTGCGCGTACCTTCGAATCCGAGCTGCCCCTATTAGTCCAAGTCCACACTACCTCCCGGGGGTGTTCATTTCGGTATTTATCGACAAGATCATTCCTGTCGATAAATTCCCGAAATGGTTTCACATCCGGGTTGTTAGTACCCGATCTTTCTCCTATACGATCCTTCTCAGGGTCAAGGACGGCATTCCAATCCCCCGCTAAAATTACCCGCCTCGATGTTCCAAAGAACGACTCGAGCTGCCGAAACAAAGCAGGACGCTCCGCATGGACATTGGGCGCATAAACCCCAATGAGGCGAAAAGACTTCTCCTTTATGGTAATATCCAGCACACAAATCCTGCCCGCTGGATCCGCGAAGACAAGCGTACACGCCGCACCCAAAGACTTGCTCACTAGCCAGGAAACACCTCTAGACCGACCATCAAAACATGCTGAATAGAGATCGTAATCCCTAGACAGTATGCCCTCATAGTCGCCAGCAAAAAACCGGGTCTCCTGCAAACAACAAACATCCACCCCGAGGCGCTGGAGATCATGAAGGAGTCTCACCCTCCGAGACTCAGACCTCAGCCCCCGGGCATTCATACTTGCTAACCAGAGAGCCATTATCAGTCCGATTAGGGTTGAGGAACTGTTCCGAACATGTCCGGTGACAGGACACCGACAGCCCGTCCCATTGAGCCGAGACCCATTTCACTTTTGATAGTGCCATCATAGGACAGGCCGCCAATGTCCAGGGGAAACGTTAGTTTCAACGCTCTGTAAAGGGAGGGGTGAACATAAACCGGGGTCCTCCCAGAACAAAACTGCTGCAAATTTGCATTGTCCTCATCATGGAAATAAGAAAGGGGAGGGTTCGTAGCAAACGAATCATTCGCCTCCCCTAACATAGTCCATATTTGTCTAGTACCAGCGCCAGACCGCACGACCGTCAAGATCCTCTTGGCGTTTGGGAAATTGCGCGGATCTTCGACATCTTTGTCGTGTACTTTTTTAAATGAAATTAAAGTTTTTAAGCGCTTTGAATGGCTCAGCGCCTTTTGAGCTGTTTCTGCAGAAACTCGGCAAACTTCTTCACCGAGATTGAAAGGAGGTTTCATTTTCTTTCTTTTTTCCTCACCAGACGCTACTTCAGGGCTTCTTTGTCTTTTAGACTTGTGAGGAGAGAGAGAAGGATTAGGTGTTGGGGTGGGAGTGGGTGAGACATCGGGAGAAGCAGGAGTGGAAGGGATACGAGAAGAGACTGGGGAATGCTTTTTGAAGGTGGTCATTTTCGACGGGGAAGTGGTCAGAGACTTTGTCATGGGAGGGGGGGGGCATGGTTTTTTTCCGGGAGGGAGAAGACGGGGCGGAGACGGAAGAGTGGGGAGCTGCTAAATTTGTTGATTTCTTCTTCTCTAGGTCTTTCTTTAATTTTCGCAGCTGGACGATTTTTTCCCAATTCGGTTCCGCTTTTTTTTGAATCTCACTCAAAGGCCTGTCTAAATGCACCGCCGGGACGTCGCCTTTAGAGCTGCCAGAGGGAGTGGGACTGTCGGTGTCATCCCTAGGAGTTTCAGGGGACTGAGGCACCGCTGCTCGGATCTTCCCTTTGCCTCTAGCAACGACATGCCATACTCCCTCATCCTTGTCCTTGACCACACTTGCGGCAGGCTTCGGAATTTGGGAGGATGGGGGCCGAGACCCACCCGGTGTTTGTGAGACACCGGGCCGTGCCACTGCTAGGCCCATTACAGGCGTTGCGGAACTACGGTTGTCAGGCTTAGGGGTATTTTGGTCGACGGCGGCCGGATCACCAGAGGCCTTCTTCTCTGGGCAGGAAGAGGACAGGTGACCAGTCTGCCCGCACTTCCAGCAAGTTGGTTTTCGGCCGGTCACTATGACCGGCATTTTCCGGCCGCAATAATCCAAGCAGTTGGGGATGGAGTCGAAGGCTTCTTTATCGCTCAGTATGTCGAATGTCCATCCCCCGTTCAGGTTGTCAGAAGAGGCTGCGAGTATCTGACCATATTTTTTAAAATAAGAGGCCAGGTGTTCGCCGACAACCTGAGGAGGCACCTCATATACTGCTACGTTGGTCCTCCTACGGCCTTCATATTCTGTTCTCAGGATTAGGTCATCAGTTATCAATTCTCTACTTACTGCATCCATGCAATCTTCCGGTGTGGGCAGCAGTACGTCCCAATTGAAAAAGGCTGGTCCTTTTATTATTCTTTGGGGCCTAACCCCTAGGGACACCAGTGATCGGATCACTGTGTCTTTCGTGGAGCGACAAATTTTGCGCGAACGCTTGTCCACCACGAAGACCGACACCATTCTCTTTTCAAACTTTTGTAATTCCTGGGGGTTTTCCAAAAGTCCGTCATCTTTCAAAAGATGGTCGAAACCTTTAGATCTCTCCAGAAACTCCGCTATGTTTATAATGCAACTAGGTGGGGACTTCCAGCAATCGGGCGACACCCCGGCCTCAGCATCTTTGTTTTTGTCTCTGGTACTTTTCGCCTTGTCATTTGCCGTAGACTTTTGGCCATTCTCGGCCACCTTATTCTTGGTCTCATAATTTTGCTTTTTTGAATCCTTTAGAGGGGGATAGGACTCTTCATTTTTGTCAGGCGGGCCCTTCCCGGGCGGGTCGAAAATCAGTTTTTTTCTAGCTGACCGACTTGAGTCGGCCATTTTTATTTTTACTGGCCGTGATCGATATAATTATTATTTTTTCCTCCGTAAATGATAGGGGAATGGAGAGGGGTAGGGAAAAAACGGGAAAAATGTGGGGGGGGGGAAATAAATATGTTACACAAATTAACCACCTCACAAGAAAATTGCACGAACAACAATAAATAAAATTAGCCTATATCGGCAAAAATTAGAAATAACAAAACGGCTTAGAACAACTTGCTTTTAACAGTGAAATTCAACTCTTAAAAATATAAGAGCAGAAAATAGGCAAAAAATCCGCCTCTTGAGAGGTTAAAAAAAAATAAAACAAAAATAAACTTTACAAAATACGATAAACTAAATACACAAAGAAATTTAAAGAAAATAAAACAAACAGAAAAACGGAGAGTTGCCTAAACGGCTACTCCCGACAAAGAAAATAGGGGGAGGGGCTAAAATTAAATTTAAGTGGTTTAACTAAACTTTACAAAATAAAAGAATTCAAAATAAATTTAAACAACGATTAAACTTTACAAATGTACAATTAAATTAAATACACAAAGAAAACAAATACAAACAAATACAAACAAACAAAAAGAAAACGAAAAGTCTCCTAACGGCGACTTCCGCAAAAGAAAAACTGGGGAGGGGCTAGGGGGAAAAAAAGAAAAGTTAAAGTGGAAGAAAAATAAAAATCAGCTAATTCTTCAGATTCTGGACAAAAAGGGACAGTTAAAAAAAAATATAAATATGGCACTTAAGGCCAAACAGATACTGAAAAAAAATAAAAATAAAAATAAACTCAAAACGGCCGACCTAAATAAAAACAAATATGGCCGCCAAAAATACGAAAATAAAAACAAAAAAGCTAGAAGAAAAAAAGAAAAGAACAAAGTAAATAAACGAAAAAGAAAA
>JBBBDQ010009325.1:0-19519 GCA_037127315.1 Ascarosepion bandense
CAAAGAAATGGCATAGGTGGAAAGATGGAAAGAAATGGCATAGGTGGAAAGAAGGAAAGAAATGGCATAGGTGGAAAGATGGAAAGAAATGGCATAGGTGGAAAGAAGGAAAGAAATGGCATAGGTGGAAAGAAGGAAAGAAATGGCATAGGTGGAAAGATGGAAAGAAATGGCATAGGTGGAAAGAAGGAAAGAAATGGCATAGGTGGAAAGATGGAAAGAAATGGCATAGGTGGAAAGATGGAAAGAAATGGCATAGGTGGAAAGATGGAAAGAAATGGCATAGGTGGAAAGATGGAAAGAAATGGCATAGGTGGAAAGATGGAAAGAAATGGCATAGGTGGAAAGATGGAAAGAAATGGCATAGGTGGAAAGATGGAAAGAAATGGGATAGGTGGAAAGATGGAAAGAAATGGCATAGGTGGAAAAATGGAAAGAAATGGGATAGGTGGAAAGAAGGAAAGAAATGGCATAGGTGGAAAGATGGAAAGAAATGGCATAGGTGGAAAGATGGAAAGAAATGGCATAGGTGGAAAGAAGGAAAGAAATGGCATAGGTGGAAAGATGGAAAGAAATGGCATAGGTGGAAAGATGGAAAGAAATGGCATAGGTGGAAAGATGGAAAGAAATGGCATAGGTGGAAAGATGGAAAGAAATGGCATAGGTGGAAAGATGGAAAGAAATGGCATAGGTGGAAAGATGGAAAGAAATGGCATAGGTGGAAAGATGGAAAGAAATGGCATAGGTGGAAAGAAGGAAAGAAATGGCATAGGTGGAAAGATGGAAAGAAATGGCATAGGTGGAAAGATGGAAAGAAATGGGATAGGTGGAAAGATGGAAAGAAATGGCATAGGTGGAAAGAAGGAAAGAAATGGCATAGGTGGAAAGATGGAAAGAAATGGGATAGGTGGAAAGATGGAAAGAAATGGCATAGGTGGAAAGATGGAAAGAAATGGCATAGATGGAAAGGAATGGCATAGGTGGAAAGATGGAAAGAAATGGCATAGGTGGAAAGAATGAAAGAAATGGCATAGGTGGAAAGATGGAAAGAAATGGGATAGGTGGAAAGATGGAAAGAAATGGGATAGGTGGAAAGATGGAAAGAAATGGCATAGGTGGAAAGATGGAAAGAAATGGCATAGGTGGAAAGAAGGAAAGAAATGGGATAGGTGGAAAGATGGAAAGAAATGGGATAGGTGGAAAGATGGAAAGAAATGGCATAGGTGGAAAGATGGAAAGAAATGGCATAGGTGGAAAGATGGAAAGAAATGGCATAGGTGGAAAGATGGAAAGAAATGGCATAGGTGGAAAGAAGGAAAGAAATGGCATAGGTGGAAAGATGGAAAGAAATGGCATAGGTGGAAAGAAATAAAGAAATGGCATAGGTGGAAAGAAGGAAAGAAATGGCATAGGTGGAAAGAAGGAAAGAAATGGCATAGGTGGAAATATGGAAAGAAATGGCATAGGTGGAAAGATGGAGAAAGAAATGGCATAGGTGGAAAGAAGGAAAGAAATGGCATAGGTGGAAAGATGGAAAAAGATATGGCATAGGTGGAAAGATGGAAAGAAATGGGATAGGTGGAAAGATGGAAAGAAATGGCATAGGGTGGAAAGATGGGAAAGAAATGGCATAGGTGGAAAGAAGGAAAGAAATGACATAGGTGGAAAGATGTAAAAATGGCATAGGTGGAAAGAAGGAGAAAGAAATCGCATAGGTGGAAAGAAGGAAAAGAAATATAGGTGAAAGAAGGAAAGAAATGGCATAGGTGGAAAGAGAAGAAATGGCATAGGTGGAAAGAAGGAAAGAAATGGCATAGGTGGAAGAAGGAAAGAAATGGCATAGGTGGAAAGAAGGAAAGAAATGGCATAGGTGGAAAGAAGGAAAGAAATGGCATAGGTGGAAAGATGGAAAGAAATGGCATAGGTGGAAAGATGGAAAGAAATGGCATAGGTGGAAGAAGGAAAGAAATGGCATAGGTGGAAGATGGAAAAAGAATGGCATAGGTGGAAAGATGGAAAGAAATGGCATGATGCGGCTCAGCACTCACCTCGTCGCCTTTGCACACTCACCTCAATCATTTGCACCCTCCGCCTCAATCGGCGCGCGCACCCTCCGTCAGCACTGCCACCCTCCTGCAATCGGCGTATTTGCCACCTGCGGTGGAGATGGAAAGAAATGGCATAGATTGGAAGAAGGAAAGAAATGGCATAGGTGGAAAGAAGGAAAGAAATGGCATAAGGTGGAAAGATGGAAAGAAATGGCATAGGTGGAAAGAAGGAAAGAAATGGGATAGGTGGAAAGAAGGAAAGAAATCGCATAGGTGGAAGATGGAAAGAAATGGGATAGGTGGAAAGATGGAAAGAAATAAGCATAGGTGGAAAGAAGGAAAGAAATGGGATAGGTGGAAAGAAGGAAAGAAATGGCATAGGTGGAAAGAAGGAAAGAAATAGCATAGGTGGAAAGATGGAAAAGTAAGCATAGGTGGAAAGATGGAAAGAAATGGCATAGGTGGAAAGAAGGAAAGAAATGGCATAGGTGGAAAGATGGAAAGAAATGTGATAGGTGGAAAGATGGAAAGAAATGGCATGGAAGAAGGAAAGAAATGGCATAGGTGGAAAGAAGGAAAGAAATGGCATAGGTGGAAAGAAGGAAAGAAATGGCATAGGTGGAAAGATGGAAAGAGATAGCATAGGTGGAAAGATGGAAAGAAATGGCATAGGTGGAAAGATGGAAAAGAAATGGCATGGGTGGAAAGAAGGAAAGAAATGGCATAGGTGGAAAGATGGAAAGAAATGGCATAGGTGGAAAGATGGAAAGAAATGGCATAGGTGGAAGATGGAAAAGAGAAATGGCATAGGTGGAAGAAGGAAAGAAATGGCATAAGGTGGAAAGATGGAAAGAAATGGGATGGTGGAAAGATGGAAAGAAATGTGCAAATCCTTTGCCCATCACCCTCAATCAGCATCCTTTCCCTCCTCTCAATCAGCACACTTTTTTTCCTCAATCGGCACGGCAACTTTTTTCTCAATGGAAAGATGGAAAGAAATGGCATAGGTGGAAAGAAGGAAAGAAATGGGATAGATTGGAAAGATGGAAAAGAGAGTAGGATAAGGTGGAAAGATGGAAAGAAATGGGATAGGTGGAAAGATGGAAAAAGAAATGGCATGAGTGGAAAGATGGAAAAGAAATGGCATAGGTGGAAAGAAGGAAAGAAATGACATAGGTGGAAAGAAGGAAAAAGTAAGCATAGTTGAAAGATGGAAAGAAATGGCATGGGTGGAAAGAAGGAAAGAAATCGCATAGGTGGAAAGATGGAAAGAAATGGCATGGGTGGAAGAGAGAGAAAAGTAGGTAGGTGGAAAGAAGAAAGAAATGGCATAGGTGGAAAGATGGAAAGAAATGGCATAGGTGGAAGAAGGAAAGAAATGGGATAGGTGGAAAGAAGGAAAGAAATGGCATAGGTGGAAAGAAGGAAAGAAATGGCATAGGTGGAAAGATGGAAAGAAATGGCATAGGTGGGGAAAGAAGGAAGAAATGGCATAGGTGGAAAGATGGAAAGAAATGGCATAGGTGGAAAGATGGAAAGAAATGGCATAGGTGGAAAGAAGGAAAGAAATGGGATAGGTGTGGAAAGATGGAAAGAAATGGCATAGGTGGAAAGAAGGAAAGAAATGGCATAGGTGGAAGAAGGAAAGAAATGGCATAGGTGGAAAGAAGGAAAGAAATGGCATAGGTGGAAAGATGGAAAGAAATATTTTGAATGGAAAAGATGGAAAGAAATGGCATAGGTGGAAGAAGGAAAGAATGTAAGCATAGGTGGAAAGATGGAAAAGTAAGCATAGGTGGCACACTTTTTCAGATAATCCTTTGCACTTTTTCCTCAATCAGCACTTGCCCTCTTTCTCAATCAAAGATGGAAGAAGTAAGCATAGGTGGAAAGATGGAAAGAAATGGCATAGGTGGAAAGATGGAAAAAAGAAATGGCATAGGTGGAAAGATGGAAAGAAATGGCATAGGTGGAAAGATGGAAAGAAATGGCATAGGTGGAAAGATGGAAAAGAAATGGCATAGGTGGAAAGATGGAAAAGAAGTAAGCATAGGTGGAAAGATGGAAAGAAATGGCATAGGTGGAAAGATGAAAAAATCGCATAGGTGGAAAGAAGGAAAGAAATAGCATAGGTGAAAAAGGAAAAAAGAAATGGCATAGGTGGAAAGATGGAAAGAAATGGCATAGGTGGAAAAGGAAAAATAGCATAGGTGGAAAGATGGAAAGAAATGGCATAGGTGGAAAGATGGAAAGAGAAATGGGATAGGTGGAAAGATGGAAAGAAATGGCATAGGTGGAAAGAAATAAAGAAATGGCATAGGTGGAAAGAAATAAAGAAATGGCATAGGTGGAAAGAAGGAAAGAAATGGCATAGGTGGAAAGATGGAAAGAAATGGCATAGGTGGAAGATGGAAAATGGCATAGGTGGAAAGAAGGAAAGAAATGGCATGGGTGGAAAGATGGAAAGAAATGGCATAGGTGGAAAGATGGAAAGAAATGGGATAGGTGGAAAGATGGAAAGAAATGGCATAGGTGGAAAGAAATAAAAAGAAATAGCATAGGTGGAAAGAAGGAAAAATGGCATAGGTGGAAAGATGGAAAGAAATGGCAACATAGGTGAAAGATGGAAAGAAATCGCATAGGTGGAAAGAAGAAAGAAATGGCATAGGTGGAAAGATGGAAAGAAATGGCATAGGTGGAAAGAAGGAAAAAAGTGGATCAGTCAGCACTTTTTTTTTTCTCAATCAGCAGCAGAAAAAAAATGGGATAGGTGGAAAGATGGAAAGAAATGGCATAGGTGGAAAGAAGGAAAGAAATGGGATAGGTGGAAAGAAGGAAAAGTAGCATAGGTGGAAAGAAGGAAAGAAATGGCATAGGTGGAAAGATGGAAAAAAAGAAATGGCATAGGTGGAAAGATGGAAAAAAATAAACACATAGGTGGAAGGAAAGAAATGGCATAGGTGGAAAGATGGAAGAAATGTGATAGGTGGAAAGATGGAAAGAAATGGCATAGGTGGAAAGAAGGAAAGAAATGGCATAGGTGGAAAGAAGGAAAAAGAAAGTAAGCATAGGTGGAAAGAAGGAAAGAAATGGCATAGGTGGAAAGATGGAAAGAAATGGCATAGGTGGAAAGATGGAAAGAAATGGCATAGGTGGAAGATGGAAAGAAATGGCATAGGTGGAAAGAAGGAAAGAAATGGCATAGGTGGAAAAGATGGAAAGAAATGGCATAGGTGGAAAGATGGAAAGAAATGGCATGTAGGTGGAAAGATGGAAAGAAATGGCATAGGTGGAAAGAAGGAAAGAAATGGCATAGGTGGAAGATGGAAAGAAATGGGATAGGTGGAAAGATGGAAAGAAATGGCATAGGTGGAAAGAAGGAAAGAAATGGCATAGGTGGAAAGATGGAAAGAAATGGCATAGGTGGAAAGAAGGAAGAAATGGCATAGGTGGAAAGATGGAAAGAAATGGCATGGAGGTGGAAAGATGGAAAAATGTATAGGTCTCTTTTTTTTCCCTCAGATGGGTGGAAGATGGAAGAGTGGGATGAGTGGAAAGATGGGAAAAAGTGGATCAATCAGCATCCAACTTTTGCATCTTCTCAGTCAGCGACAAAAAATAACCTCAGTGGAAAGAAGGAAAGAAATGGCATAGGTGGAAAGAAGGAAAGAAATGGCATAGTTGGAAAGATGGAAAGAAATGGCATAGGTGGAAAGAGAGGAAGAAATGTAGGTGGAAAGATGGAAAGAAATGGCATAGGTGGAAAGAAGGAAAGAAATGGGATAGGTGGAAAGAAGGAAAAAGTAGCATAGGTGGAAAGATGGAAAGAAATGGCATAGGTGGAAAGAAGGAAAGAAATGGGATAGGTGGAAAGAAGGAAAGAAATGGCACTCGGTGGAAGAAGGAAAGAAATGGCATGGAAGATGGAAAGAAATGGCATAGGTGGAAGAAGGAGGAAAAAGAAATGGCATAGGTGGAAAGATGGAAAGAAATGGCATAGGTGGAAAGATGGAAAGAAATGTAGGTGGAAAGAAGGAAAGAAATGGGATAGGTGGAAAGATGGAAAGAAATGGCATAGGTGGAAAGAAGGAAAGAAATGGCATAGGTGGAAAGAGGAAAAGTAAACGCAGGTGGAAGAAGGAAAGAAATGGCATAGGTGGAAAGATGGAAAGAAATGGCATAGGTGGAAAGATGGAAAGAAATGGCATAGGTGGAAAGAAGGAAAGAAATGGCATAGGTGGAAAGATGGAAAGAAATGGCATAGGTGGAAAGAAGGAAAGAAATGGGATAGGTGGAAAGAAGGAAAAGAAGAAATGGCGCCAGGTGGAAGAAGGAAGAAATGGCATAGGTGGAAAGATGGAAAGAAATGGCATAGATTGGAAAGATGGAAAAAATGTATAAATCAGCATCCAACTGCCTCTCTCAATCAGCATTTCTTTACTTTCATAGGTGGAAAGATGGAAAGAAATGGCATAGGTGGAAAGATGGAAAGAAATGGCATAGGTGGAAAGATGGAAAGAAATGGCATAGGTGGAAAGATGGAAAGAAATAGCATAGGTGGAAAGATGGAAAGAAATGTGTAGGTGGAAGAAGGAAAGAAATGGCATAGGTGGAAAGAAGGAAAGAAATGGCATAGGTGGAAAGATGGAAAGAAATGGCATAGGTGGAAAGAAGGAAAGAAATGGCATAGGTGGAAAGATGGAAAGAAATGGCATAGGTGGAAAGATGGAAAGAAATGGGATAGGTGGAAAGATGGAAAGAAATGGCATAGGTGGAAAGAAATAAAGAAATGGCATAGGTGGAAAGAAATAAAGAAATGTAGGTGGAAAGAAGGAAAGAAATGGCATAGGTGGAAAGATGGAAAGAAATGGCATAGGTGGAAAGATGGAAAGAAATGGCATAGGTGGAAAGAAGGAAAGAAATAGCGCATAGGTGGAAAGATGGAAAGAAATGGCATAGGTGGAAAGATGGAAAGAAATGGGATAGGTGGAAAGATGGAAAGAAATGGCATAGGTGGAAAGAAATAAAGAAATGGCATAGGTGGAGAGAAGGAAGAAATGGCACTAGGTGGAAAGATGGAAAAAAAAGAAATGGCATAGGTGGAAAGATGGAAAAAAAGAAATGGCATAGGTGGAAGAAGAAAAGAAAGTAAGCATAGGTGGAAAGATGGAAAGAAATGGCATAGGTGGAAAGATGGAAAGAAATGTATAGGTCCTTTTGCTTTTTTTTCTCTGCCTCAGTCAGCACACACATCATATAAATCCTTTTTACTCTCCAGTCATTGCACACTTTTTGGGATAGGTGGAAAGAAGGAAAGAAGTAAGCATAGGTGGAAAGAAGGAAAAGTAAGCATAGGTGGAAAGATGGAAAGAAATGGCATAGGTGGAAAGATGGAAAGAAATGGCATAGGTGGAAAGATGGAAAGAAATGGCATAGGTGGAAAGATGGAAAGAAATGGCATATAGGTGGAAAGATGGAGAAAGAAATGGCATAGGTGGAAAGAAGGAAAGAAATGGCATAGGTGGAAAGATGGAAAGAAATGGCATAGGTGGAAAGAAGGAGAAGAAATGGCATAGGTGGAAAGAAGGAAAATGGCATAGGTGGAAAGATAGGAAGAAATGGCATAGGTGGAAAGAGGGAAAAGTGGCATAGGTGGAAAGATGGAAAGAAATGGCATAGGTGGAAGAAGGAAAGAAATGGCATAGGTGGAAAGAAGGAAAGAAATGGCATAGGTGGAAAGAAGAAGAAATGGCATAGGTGGAAAGAAGGAAAAAGAAATGGCATGGTGGAAAGAAGGAAAGAAATGGCATAGGTGGAAAGATGGAAAGAAATGGCATAGGTGGAAAGAAGGAAAGAAATGGGATAGGTGGAAAGAAGGAAAGAAATGGGATAGGTGGAAAGAAGGAAAGAAATGGCATGAATTGGAAAGAAGGAAGAAATGGCATAGGTGGAAAGATGGAAAGAAATGGCATAGGTGGAAAGATGGAAAGAAATGGCATGGGTGGAAAGATGGAAAGAAATGGCATGGGTCAGCACTTGCCCCTCACCTCAATCAGCAGCAGCACTCACCCTCAATCAACACCGCTTGCCTCTCTCGGTCAGCATCTTCCCCTCTTCCTCAATCAGCAGATGGAAAAAAGAAATAGCATAGGTGGAAAGATGGAAAGAAATATGGGTGGAAGAAGGAAAGAAATACATAGGTGGAAGATGGAAAGAAATAACATAGGTGGAAAGATGGAAAGAAATGGCATAGGTGGAAGGAAAGAAATAAGCATGGGTGGAAAGAAGGAAAGAAATGGCATAGGTGGAAGAAGGAGAAAGAAATGGCATAGGTGGAAGAAGGAAAGAAATGGCATAGGTGGAAAGAAGGAAAGAAATGGCATAGGTGGAAAGAAGGAAAAGAAATGGCATAGGTGGAAAAAGAAGGAAAAAAGAAATGGCATGGAGTGGAAAGATGGAAAGAAATGGCATAGGTGGAAAGATGGAAAGAGAAAATGGCATGGGTGGAAAGATGGAAAGAAATGGCATAGGTGGAAAGATGGAAAGAAATGGCATAGGTGGAAAGAAGGAAAAGAAATGGCATAGGTGGAAGAAGGAAAGAAATGGCATAGGTGGAAAGATGGAAAGAAATGGCATAGGTGGAAAGAAGGAAAGAAATGGCATAGGTGGAAAGATGGAAAGAAATGGCATAGGTGGAAAGAAGGAAAGAAATGGCATAGGTGGAAAGAAGGAAAGAAATGGCATAGGTGGAAAGATGGAAAAAAGAAATGGCATAGGTGGAAAGAAGGAAAGAAATGGCATAGGTGGAAAGAAGAAAGAAATGGCATAGGTGGAAAGAAGGAAAGAAATGGCATGGAGTGGAAGATGGAAAAAGTAGCCTCATCCCTTTTTGCCCCACTCTTTCCTCAGTCAGCGATGAAAAAATAATAAATCCCAGCTTTACTTTTTTTCGGATCAGTCAGCCACCACCCCATCATATAGATTGGAAAGATGGAAAGAAATGGCATAGGTGGAAAGATGGAAAGAAATGGCATAGGTGGAAAGATGGAAAAAAATGGCATAGGTGGAAAGATGGAAAGAAATGGCATAGGTGGAAAGATGGAAAGAAATGGCATAGGTGGAAAGATGGAAAAGAAATGGCATAGGTGGAAAGATGGAAAGAAATGGCATAGGTGGAAAGATGGAAAGAAATGGCATAGGTGGAAAAATGGAAAGAAATGGCATAGGTGGAAAGATGGAAAGAAATGGCATAGGTGGAAAGATGGAAAGAAATGGCATAGGTGGAAAGATGGAAAGAAATGGCATAGGTGGAAAGAAGGAAAGAAATGGCATAGGTGGAAAGATGGAAAGAAATGGGATAGGTGGAAAGATGGAAAGAAATGGCATAGGTGGAAAGATGGAAAGAAATGGCATAGGTGGAAAGAAGGAAAGAAATGGCATAGGTGGAAAGATGGAAAGAAATGGCATAGGTGGAAAGGTGGAAAGAAATGGCATAGGTGGAAAAGAAGGAAAGAAATGGCATAGGTGGAAAGGTGGAAAGAAATGGCATAGGTGGAAAGATGGAAAGAAATGGCATAGGTGGAAAGATGGAAAGAAATGGCATAGGTGGAAAGAAGGAAAGAAATGGCATAGGTGGAAAGATGGAAAGAAATGGCATAGGTGGAAAGATGGAAAGAAATGGGATAGGTGGAAAGATGGAAAAATGGCATAGGTGGAAAGAAGGAAAGAAATGGCATAGGTGGAAAGATGGAAAGAAATGGGATGGGTGGAAGGATGGAAGAAATAACATGGAGTGGAATGTGGAAAGAAATGGCATAGGTGGAAAGAAGGAAAAGAAATGGCATAGGTGGAAAAGATGGAAAGAAATGGCATGGGTGGAAAGATGGAAAGAGAGAGAAATGGCATAAGGTGGAAAGAAGGAAAAATAAGCATAGGTAGATGGAAAAGAAATGGCATAGGTGGAAGAAGGAAAGAAATGGCATAGGTGGAAAGATGGAAAGAAATGGCATAGGTGGAAAGAAGGAAAGAAATGGCATAGGTGGAAAGATGGAAAGAAATGGCATAGGTGGAAAGAGAAAGAAATGGCATAGGTGGAAGAAGGAAAGAAATGGCATAGATGGAAAGATGGAAAGAAATGGCATAGGTGGAAGAAGGAAAGAAATGGGATAGGTGGAAAGAAGGAAAGAAATGGCATAGGTGGAAAGATGGAAAGAAATGGCATAGGTGGAAAGAGGAAAGAAATGGCATGGGTGGAAAGATGGAAAGAAATGGCATAGATGGAAAGAAGGAAAAAATAAACGCAGGTGGAAGGAAAGAAGTAAGCATAGGTGGAAAGAAGGAAAGAAATGGCATAGGTGGAAAGATGGAAAGAAACTAAGCATGGTGAAACGAAGGAAAGAAATGGCATAGGTGGAAAGATGGAAAGAAATGGCATAGGTGGAAGATGGAAAAAGGAAATGGCATAGGTGGAAAGATGGAAAGTAAGCATAGGTGGAAAGAAGGAAGAAATGGCATAGGTGGAAAGATGGAAGAAATGCTTCTCAGTCAGAAAGATGGAAAAATCACCTCATCCTTGCCACCCCTCCTCGTCAACGCTTGAAGAAATCATACAAATCCTTTTTTTTAAAAATCAGCATGGAGTGGGAAGATGGAAAAGAAATGGCATAGGTGGAAAGAAGGAAAGAAATGGCATAGGTGGAAAGATGGAAAGAAATGGCATAGGTGGAAAGAAGGAAAGAAATGGCATAGGTGGAAAAGAAGGAAAGAGCGCATAGGTGGAAAGATGGAAAGAAATGGCATAGGTGGAAAGAAGGAAAGAAATGGCATAGGTGGAAAGATGGAAAGAAATGGCATAGGTGGAAAGATGGAAAGAAATGGCATAGGTGGAAAGATGGAAAGAAATGGCATAGGTGGAAAGATGGAAAGAAATGGCATAGGTGGAAAGATGGAAAGAAATGGCATAGGTGGAAAGATGGAAAGAAATGGCATAGGTGGAAAGATGGAAAGAAATGGCATAGGTGGAAAGATGGAAAGAAATGGGATAGGTGGAAAGAAGGAAAGAAGTAAGCATAGGTGGAAAGATGGAAAGAAATGGCATAGGTGGAAAGAAGAAGAAATGGCATAGGTGGAAAGATGGAAAGAAATGGCATGAGTGGAAAGATGGAAAGAAATGGCATAGGTGGAAAGATGGAAAGAAATGGCATAGGTGGAAAGATGGAAAGAAATGGCATAGGTGGAAAGATGGAAAGAAATGGCATAGGTGGAAAGATGGAAAGAAATGGCATAGGTGGAAAGAAGGAAAGAAATGGCATAGGTGGAAAGATGGAAAGAAATGGCATAGGTGGAAAGATGGAAAGAAATGGGATAGGTGGAAGATGGAAAGAAATGGCATAGGTGGAAAGAAGGAAAGAAATGGCATAGGTGGAAAGATGGAAAGAAATGGGATGGGTGGAAGATGGAAGAAATGGCATGGGTGGAAGATGGAAGAAATCAGCATATCAGTCAGCAGCAACTGCACTCTTTCCTCAGTGGAAAGATGGAAAGAAGTAAGCATGAGTGGAAAGAAGGAAAGAAATGGCATAGGTGGAAAGATGGAAAGAAATGGGATAGGTGGAAAAATGAAGAAATGGCATAGGTGGAAAGAAGGAAAGAAATAGCATAGGTGGAAAGATGGAAAGAAATGGCATAGGTGGAAAGAAGAAGAAATGGCATAAGGTGGAAAGATAGAAAAAATGGCATAGGTGGAAAGAAGGAAAGAAATGGCATAGGTGGAAAGATGGAAAGAAATAGCATAGGTGGAAAGAAGGAAAGAAATGGCATAGGTGGAAGATGGAAAAAAATGGCATAGGTGGAAGAAGGAAAGAAATGGCATAGGTGGAAAGATGGAAAGAAATGGCATAGGTGGAAAGAAGGAAAGAAATGGCATAGATGGAAAGAAGGAAAGAAATGGCATAGGTGGAAAGATGGAAAGAAATGGCATAGGTGGAAAGAAGGAAAGAAATGGGATAGGTGGAAAGAAGGAAAAGTAAGCATAGGTGGAAAGATGGAAAGAAATGGCATAGGTGGAAAGAAGGAAAAGAAATAGCATAGGTGGAAAGATGGAAAGAAATGGCATAGGTGGAAAGAGAAGAGGGAAAGAAATAGCATAGGTGGAAAAGAAGGAAAGAAATGGCATAGGTGGAAAGAAGGAAAGAAAGTAAGCATAGGTGGAAAGATGGAAAGAAATGGCATAGGTGGAAAGAAGGAAAGAAATGGCATAGGTGGAAAGATGGAAAGAAATGGGATAGGTGGAAGGATGGAAGAAATGGCATAGGTGGAGATGGAAGAAATGTAGCATAAATCCTTGCCACCCCGCCTCAATCAATGGAAAAAGAAATCACCTCGTCAACGTCAACTTTAAAATAAGCATGGATGGAAAAGAAGGAAAGAAGTAAGCATAGGTGGAAGATGGAAAGAAATGGCACATGCTCGGTGGAAGAAGGAAAAAGTAAGCATAGGTGGAAAGATGGAAAAAGAAATGGCATAAGGTGGAAAAGAAGGAAAGAAATGGCATAAGGTGGAAAGATGGAAAGAAATGGCATAGGTGGAAAGAAGGAAAGAAATGGCACAGGTGGAAAGAAGGAAAGAAATGGCATAGGTGGAAAGATGGAAAGAAATGGCATAGGTGGAAAGAAGGAGAAAGAGAAATGGCATAGGTGGAAAGATGGAAAGAAATGGCATAGGTGGAAGATGGAAAGAAATGGCATAGGTGGAAAGATGGAAAAATGTGTAAGGTGGAAAGATGGAAAAATGTAGGTGGAAAGATGGAAAGAAATGGCATAAGGTGGAAAGATGGAAAGAAATGGCATAGGTGGAAAGATGGAAAGAAATGGCATAGGTGGAAAGATGGAAAAGAAATGGGATAGGTGGAAAGGAAAGAAATGGCATAGGTGGAAAGATGGAAAGAAATGGCATAGGTGGAAGAAGGAAAGAAATGGCATAGGTGGAAAGATGGAAAGAGAAAATGGCATAGGTGGAAAGATGGAAAGAAATGGCATAGGTGGAAAGATGGAAAAGTAGCTGTAGGTGGAAAGATGGAAAGAAATGGCATAGGTGGAAAGATGGAAAGAAATGGCATAGGTGGAAAGATGGAAAGAGAGAAATGGCATAGGTGGAAAGAAGGAAAGAAATGGCATAGGTGGAAAGATGGAAAGAAATGGCATAGGTGGAAAGATGGAAAGAAATGGGATAGGTGGAAAGATGGAAAGAAATGGCATAGGTGGAAGAAGGAAAATGTATAGGTGGAAGGATGGAAAGAAATCGATAGGTGGAAAGATGGAAAGAAATGGCATAGGTGGAAAGATGGAAAGAAATGGCATAGGTGGAAAGATGGAAAAGAAATGGCATAGGAGGTGGAAAGATGGAAAGAAATGGCATAGGTGGAAAGAAGGAAAGAAATGGCATAGGTGGAAAGATGGAAAGAAATGGGATAGGTGGAAAAATGGAAAGAAATGGCATAGGTGGAAAGAAGGAAAGAAATGGCATAGGTGGAAAGATGGAAAGAAATGGCATAGGTGGAAAGAAGGAAAGAAATGGCATAGGTGGAAAGATGGAAAGAAATGGCATAGGTGGAAAGAAGGAAAAGAAATGGCATAGGTGGAAAGATGGAAAGAAATGTGATAGGTGGAAAGATGGAAAGAAATGGCATAGGTGGAAAGATGGAAAGAAATGGCATAGGTGGAAAGATGGAAAGAAATGTGATAGGTGGAAAGATGGAAAGAAATGGCATAGGTGGAAAGAAGGAAAGAAATGGCATAGGTGGAAAGAAGAGAAAGAAATAGCATAGGTGGAAAGATGGAAAGAAATGGCATAGGTGGAAAGAAGGAAAGAAATGGCATAGGTGGAAAGATGGAAAGAAATGGCATAGGTGGAAAGAAGGAAAGAAATGGCATAGGTGGTAAGATGGAAAGAAATGGCATAGGTGGAAAGATGGAAAAGAAATGGGATAGGTGGAAAGATGGAAAGAAATGGCATAGGTGGAAGAAGGAAGAAATGGTATAGATTGGAAGGATGGAAAGAAATGGCATAGATCAGCACATGAAAAAATAACATGAAGTGGCGACAGCATGACATAGGTCATTTGCACTTTACATCCTCTAAGAGTCAACTGCCACCTCTCTCAGTGGAAGGATGGAAGGAAATGGCATAGGTGGAAAGATGGAAAAAAAGAATGGCATAGGTGGAAAGAAGGAAAGAAATGGCATAGGTGGAAAGATGGAAAAAAGAAATGGCATAGGTGGAAAGAAGGAAAGAAATGGCATAGGTGGAAAGAAGGAAAGAATGGCATAGGTGGAAAGATGGAGAAAGAAATGGCATAGGTGGAAGAAGGAAAGAAATGGCATAGGTGGAAAGAAGGAAAAGAAATGGGATAGGTGGAAAGATGGAAAGAAATGGCATAGGTGGAAAGAAGGAAAGAAATGGCATAGGTGGAAAGATGGAAAATGGCATAGGTGGAAAGATGGAAAGAAATGGCATAGGTGGAAAGAAGGAAAGAAATGGCATAGGTGGAAAGATGGAAAGAAATGGCATAGGTGGAAAGAAGGAAAGAAATGGCATAGGTGGAAAGAAGGAAAGAAATGGCATGGTGGAAAGATGGAAAGAAATGGCATAGGTGGAAAGATGGAAAGAAATGGCATAGGTGGAAAGAAGGAAAGAAATGGCATAGGTGGAAAGATGGAAAGAAATGGCATAGGTGGAAAGAAGGAAAAATGGCATAGGTGGAAAGAAGGAAAGAAATGGCATAGGTGGAAAGATGGGGAAAGAAATGGCATAGGTGGAAAGAAGGAAAGAAATGGCATGGAATTGGAAAGATGGAAAAAGTAAGCATAGGTGGCACTTTTCCCTCTCTCAATCAGCAGCAGCACTCCTCAATCACTTTTGCACCCACGCCTCGATCCTTCCACCGCTTTATCATATAGGTGGAATGGAAGAATGGCCTCAATCAGCAGCAGAAAGAAATGGCATAGAATTGGAAAGAAGGAAAGAAATGGCATAGGTGGAAAAGATGGAAAAAGTAAGCATAGGTGGAAAGAAGGAAAGAAATGGCATAGGTGGAAGAAGGAAAGAAATGGCATAGGTGGAAGATGGATGAAGTAAGCATAGGTGGAAAGAAGGAAAGAAATGGCATAGGTGGAAAGAAGGAAAGAAATGGCATAGGTGGAAAGAAGGAAAAAGTAAGCATAGGTGGAAAGATGGAAAAGTAAGCATAGGTGGAAAGAAGGAAAAAGGGAAATGGCATAGGTGGAAGATGGAAAGAGTAAGCATAGGTGGAAAGAAGGAAAGAAATGGCATAGGTGGAAGAAGGAAAGAAATGGCATAGGTGGAAAGAAGGAAAGAAATGGCATAGGTGGAAAGAAGGAAAGAAATGGCATAGGTGGAAGAAGGAAAGAAATGGCATAGATTGGAAAGATGGAAAGAGTAAGCATAGGTGGAAAGATGGAAAGAATGGCATAGGTGGAAGGAAGGAAAGAAATGTATAGGTGGAAAAAGAAGGAAAGAAATGTATAGGTGGAAGATGGAAAGAAATGGCATAGGTGGAAGATCGAGAAAAATGTATAAATCGACGCGAGAAGAAATGGCATCAAGTCGGCGAAAAAGAAATCGCCTCGTCGGCGCGGCATCACCTCGGTGGCGCGCTTTTTTCCTCAGTCAGCTGCGCATTGCCTTATAAATCAACGTCTTCTCGCCTCGATGTTGCCGCTTTACCGCGTCATATAAATCGGCACACTTTGCATGGTATAAGTCGGCGATGTTTGAAAAAAGAAATGGCATAGGTGGAAAGATGGAAAGAAGTAAGCATGGGTGGAAAGAAGGAAAGAAAATGGCATAGGTGGAAAGATGGAAAGAAATGGCATAGGTGGAAAGAAGGAAAAGTAAGCATAGGTGGAAAGAAGGAAAGAAATGGCATAGGTGGAAAGATGGAAAGAAATGGCATAGGTGGAAAGAAGGAAAGAAGTAAGCATAGGTGGAAAGATGGAAAGAAGTAAGCATGGGTGGAAGAGAAGGAAAGAAATGGCATAGGTGGAAAGATGGAAAGAAATGGCATAGGTGGAAAGAAGGAAAGAAATGGCATAGGTGGAAAGATGGAAAAAGAAATGGCATAGGTGGAAAGATGGAAAGAAATGGGATGGGTGGAAAGATGGAAAGAAATGGCATAGGTGGAAAGATGGAAAGAAATGGCATAGGTGGAAAGAAGGAAAAGAAATAGCATAGGTGGAAAGATGGAAAGAAATGGGATAGGTGGAAAGAAGGAAAGAAATGGCATAGGTGGAAAGATGGAAAGAAATGGGATAGGTGGAAAGAAGGAAAGAAATGGCATAGGTGGAAAGATGGAAAGAAATGGGATAGGTGGAAAGATGGAAATAAATGGCATAGGTGGAAAAAAGAAGGAAAAATGGCATAGGTGGAAAGATGGAAAGAAATGGCATAGGTGGAAAGAAGGAAAAGAAATGGCATAGGTGGAAAGATGGAAAGAAATGGCATAGGTGGAAAGGAAAGAAATGTATAGGTGGAAGATGGAAAGAAATGGCATAAATCCTTTTTTTTCCCTCTTTCCTCGATGGCAGCAACACTGTGGACAATCAGCATCCTTTTGCCTCTCGTCTGGCAGGAAATGAAGAAATGGCATAGGTGGAAGGAAGGAAAAGTAAGCATAGGTGGAAAGATGGAAAGAAATGGCATAGGTGGAAGGATGGAAAGAAATGGCATAGGTGGAAAGATGGAAAGAAATGGCATGAGTGGAAGAAGGAAAGAAATGGCATAGGTGGAAAGATGGAAAGAAATGGCATAGGTGGAAAGATGGAAAGAAATGGCATAGGTGGGGAAAGATGGAAAGAAATGGCATAGGTGGAAAGATGGAAAGAAATGGCATAGGTGGAAAGATGGAAAGAAATGGCATAGGTGGAAGAAGGAAAGAAATGGCATAGGTGGAAAGATGGAAAGAAATGGCATAGGTGGAAAGAAGGAAAGAAATGGCATAGGTGGGAAAGAAGGAAAGAAATGGCATAGGTGGAAAGATGGAAAGAAATGGCATGGGTGGAAAGATGGAAAGAAATGGCATAGGTGGAAAGATGGAAAGAAATGGCATAGGTGGAAAGATGGAAAGAAATGGCATAGGTGGAAAGAAGGAAAGAAATGGCATAGGTGGAAAGATGGAAAGAAATGGCATAGGTGGAAGATGGAAAGAAATGGCATAGGTGGAAAGATGGAAAGAAATGGCATAGGTGGAAAGAAGGAAGAAATGGCACTGGAGTGGAAAGAAGGAAAATGGCATAGCTGGAAAGATGGAAAGAAATGGGATAGGTGGAAAGATGGGAAAGAAATGGCATATAGGTGGAAAGAAGGAAAAAAAGCATAAGGTGGAAAGATGGAAAGAAATAAAGCATAAATCCTTTTGCCCCGCCTCAATCAGCACTTGCTTCCCCTCTCAATCAGCACACTTTTTTCAATCAGCAGCAAAAGAAATGGGTGGAAAGAAGGAAAAGAAATAGCATAGGTGGAAGATGGAAAGAAATGTGCATAGGTGGAAAGATGGAAAAAGAAATGGCATAGGTGGAAAGATGGAAAGAAATGGCATAGGTGGAAAGAAGGAAAAGTAAGCATGAGTGGAAAGATGGAAAGAGAAATGGCATAGGTGGAAGATGGAAAGAAATCGCATAGGTGGAAAGATGGAAAGAAATGGCATAGGTGGAAGAATGAAAGAAATGGCATAGGTGGAAAGATGGAAAAAGAAATCGCATAGGTGGAAAGATGGAAAGAAATGGCATAGGTGGAAAGAAGGAAAGAAATGGCATAGGTGGAAAGATGGAAAGAAATGGCATAGGTGGAAAGAAGGAAAGAAATGGCATAGGAGTGGAAAGATGGAAAGAAATGGCATAGGTGGAAAGATGGAAAAGTAAGCATAGGTGGAAAGAAGGAAAGAAATGGCATAGGTGGAAAGATGGAAAGAAATGGCATAGGTGGAAAGAAGGAAAGAAATGGCATAGGTGGAAGATGGAAAGAAATGGGATAGGTGGAAAGATGGAAAAATGGCATAGGTGGAAAGATGGAAAGAAATGGCATAGGTGGAAAGAAATAAAGAAATGGCATAGGTGGAAAGAAGGAAAGAAATGGCATAGGTGGAAAGAAGGAAAGAAATGGCATAGGTGGAAAGAAGGAAAGAAATGGCATAGTGGAAAGAAGAAATGGCATAGGTGGAAAGATGGAAGAAATGGCATAGGTGGAAGAAGGAAAGAAATGGCATAGGTGGAAGATGGAAGAAATGTATAAATCAACACACTTTAAAAATAACATAAATCCTTTAAGGAAAGAAATGGCATAGGTGGAAAGGAAGAAGAAATCGCATAGGTGGAAGAAGGAAGAAATGGCATAGGTGGAAAGAAGAAATGTGCGCATAGGTGGAAAGATGGAAAAAGAAATAGCATGGAGGTGGAAAGAAGGAAAGAAATCGCATAGGTGGAAAGATGGAAAGAAATGGCATAGGTGGAAAGATGGAAAGAAATGGCATAGGTGGAAAGAAGGAAGAAATGGCATAGGTGGAAAGATGGAAAAGTAACGCAAATTGAAAGAAGGAAAAGATAGCATGGAGTGGAAAAGATGGAAAAGAAATGGGATAGGTGGAAAAGATGGAAAGAAATGGCATGGGTGGAAAGATGGAAAAGAAATGGCATAGGTGGAAAGATGGAAAGAAATAGCATAGGTGGAAAGATGGAAAGAAATGGCATAGGTGGAAAGATGGAAAGAATGGCATAGGTGGAAAGAAGGAAAGAAATGGCATAGGTGGAAAGATGGAAAGAAATGGCATAAGGTGGAAAGAAGGAAGAAATGGCATAGGTGGAAAAATAGAAAGAAATGGGATAGGTGGAAAGATGGAAAGAAATGGCATAGGTGGAAAGATGGAAAGAAATGGCATAGGTGGAAAGAAGGAAAGAAATGGCATAGGTGGAAAGATGGAAAGAAATGGCATAGGTGGAAAGATGGAAAGAAATGGCATAGGTGGAAAGATGGAAAGAAATGGCATAGGTGGAAAGAAGGAAAGAAATGGCATAGGTGGAAAGATGGAAAGAAATGGCATAGGTGGAAAGAAGGAAAGAAATGGCATAGGTGGAAAGATGGAAAGAAATGGGATAGGTGGAAAGATGGAAAGAAATGGCATAGGTGGAAAGATGGAAAGAAATGGCATAGGTGGAAAGAAATAAAGAAATGGCATAGGTGGAAAGAAGGAAAGAAATGGCATAGGTGGAAAGAAGGAAAGAAATGGCATAGGTGGAAAGAAGGAAAGAAATGGCATAGGTGGAAAGAAGGAAAGAAATGGCATAGGTGGAAAGAAATAAAGAAATGGCATAGGTGGAAAGAAGGAAAGAAATGGCATAGGTGGAAAGAAGGAAAGAAATGGCATAGGTGGAAAGAAATAAAGAAATGGCATAGGTGGAAAG
>JBBBDQ010009329.1:0-12355 GCA_037127315.1 Ascarosepion bandense
GCGAAAATTGTTGTTATCCGCAATGGCAAAGCGATAAAATCGCGTGTCTTCTATGTGCCGTGTCCTTTCAGGACGTAGGCGATCATGGCTTTCACGTTTCCCTGTCCACGTAGTGTCTGCTTTGCACTGTCCTGTTGCACCACCTTCGTCCAACTCTGCCATCCACTAGCTGAAACATAAATCAAAATATAAATATTGTAAAACTTCTGTGGCCACAAAATGGGGGATCAGTTTATATATTGATTATTATGTAGATTTGATTCCCCACTTTATATTCACATTATAATTTCTTATAAACAGTGGCGTATATATTTTATGTGCCGTGTCCTTTTAGGACGTAGGCGATCGTGGCTTTCTACGTCTCCCTGTCCCTAGTGGCTCTTAGCACGCTTTCTCCTGTTACACCCCACAACCCTCGTTCCGTCATCCACCTGATCAGGCCTTCAAATGACACCCGCTGCTTTCCTGTTTCTTTTCCCCCCAACTCTATCTCTGGCCTGTTAGTATCAGATTCTCCAAGCCCTCTTTCCTCATTGCATGTCTCAAGAACTTTGGTTGTCTCTTCCTGATGCTCAGTATTAATTTCTTTTCGTTTCAATCCTTTCAAACCTCATCATTGCTCACATGCTCGATCCATGATATTGTGACATCCTTCTGTGGGAACCATTTGGTTAGCCCCAAGTTTTTCATTCATCTTTGATATTGTCCAGCCATTCACTGCCATATTGAAGAACTGAAATCTCATAACAATCCAGTACTCTCTTCTTTGTTTCTAGCGAAATTGTCCTGTTTCTTAATACTTCACTCAACTCTGGACTGCTTCTTTCGACATGCCAATTCGCTTCGGATCTCTGTGTCGCACTTTCCGTCTTTTGTTAGAACACTTCGGAGGTATTTAAAAATTTTGTACCTGCTTGATTTTAGTATCCCCGACCTGTGTTGTACATTTGGGCTGCTCTTGCTGATGACGGGCGTTCGAACAGTGACCGTTCTAATAAAGCCTTGGTTTCTTTAACGCCTTAGAAAAGAAAATGTGAATTCGAATCCAAACATTAAAGGTCAAGTGTTTTTACGTTTTTATTCTCCTTACATGAAATAAATTTGGACAGTTATGTCAATTCTGTTCAACCCGTACTTATCACCACATCTGGCTGTCATCAATCACTTCACAGGTCAGAAGATCAGAGCTCTGTGATTAAAAAAAAAAACAACTTTATTTTAGAATTTCATGTTATAAACAAGTAATATGTGTAAATCAAGGTTATAAATAACATATCACAAATGTGTATTTTATTTTTGCATGATTTTTAAAACCGAGTACTTTTTGTTCATAAACATATCAAAATGGACAAAAAAGAAAATGTTTGAAAACTCGAAAAATTGAAGTTCTAATCAATATAATTTCTATTTGAAATAAAATTATTTTTGCTTACTGGAAATAAAATAATCATTTAGCTTTCAATTATAGCTAAAATTAAGGTTTCAGAAAACTTTATTTTTAAGTACATTTTAAAACTTAGGTGTCAAAAATGAGTGGGTGCCGACTTCAAATATTTAAGCAAGGCAGAAAAAAAAACGGGTGGTCATTTTTTCTTCGTCATAATCTTCGAGCTAATTTACAGACAACGGACGGCGCCCATCTCCAACCTGTAACGTTGATAGATATATGGTTTCTTATACTTCTCAAACAAAAGGCTCTCATAGTAACCAACAAAATGTTGGCTAATAAAGGACCCAAGGGGCTGCCCACCAGAAACCCCATCTGCTCGGACATACATATCATTTTCAAAGTTGAACTCTATTCCTTTACTGACATTGCTAACATCAGGAACTGTAAGTTTAAAGACTCCGGAATATGAGAGGACCCAAGCAACTTCTATAGAGAGCATCAGCACATATGTGTTATCTCTTGGCGAGGGATATTCGTGTGCAGACTTACATTATAAAGAGCCGTGATCTTGTTATCATTAAGTAATGGGGCTACCAATAAACTTCGAAAAGGTGAAAGAATCTGATACACAGTAAGTTGAGAAATGGTCACTCTCTCGCTCTCTCTCGCTCTCTCTCTCTCACTCTCTCGCTCTCTCTCTCACTCTCTCGCTCTCTCTCGCTCTCGCTGAATCATTTACCCATTTCTTTATTTACGTATTTAGTTCAATCGTAAATGTTTTTTAATTTTCCGTATTTATATTAATCGTAACTTTAAAACGATAATTTCAACATTATCTCTTGTAATTCTTCGCTATTCAATTAATACATTATAATTGCACTGATTGTTCTCTTAAACGTTCTTAAATGGCTAATTCAGAATATTATTAAAAAAATGAACATAAAGTTATGTTTATTCAGATCTATATTTTGTTCTGTGGTATCAAGTCATTATTCCGATATGTTTTCGTAGCATGTTTTGATCTCGCACCTGATTGCGGCCTCTGGAAGAATGGTAAACTTTGAAAAACAGTAGCTACTCTGGCATCTACACACGCGTTCATTCAGTAATGAATTAGAACCTCTAACTACTGGCGTGTGTTTACATGATATATCACATGCTAAAAACTCTGTACTCCTCTACCTCTCATAGATCAGAGGTAGAATCACCGATGACGTTAAATCGGTCGGGTTTCGGTCCTTGGTAAACTGATGGATATCCTAACTGTGCTGATGGTGTGATAGAGCGAAACGGATTTGCCTGCGGATGACACACACACACACATATATAATTTCCCTCCTGTCACGCTCATGCAGAGAGAAACAAAAGCAAGGCAAGAAGTTGGCTCGATCCCTGCAACTGCCGGTTATGAAAGCTCTTGCGCATGTTCTCTCTTTAACAATTGTTAACTTTTATTTCTGTGTTCTTGCAATAATTGTCGTGTAATGAAGAAAAAATATATGTAAATTTCCCTCAGGGGCTTGGATTATTTTTTCTTTTGTCTTTATGTAAATACCCAGTAGTAGGTACATTAATATATTTGTTGCCTTCATTTTAAACGGAACATCGATATAAATATTTGGAAAAGGAATGAGCCTACTCATATTTTAAATTCTTCGTTGTATTTGTCGATCGTGGTGACAGTTTCAAAATTCCGAGTTCACTTGGACGAGCCCTAATTTTGTTACGATATTTGCAACAAGAAAAAAATGATTAACCTAAACACAAGAACCTAATCACAGACAAATATTTAATTTACGATAACACAAAATAAAAATATTTACAAAAAATATACAATTTTTGCATTCAAAACGAGAAACATAGTTTACACCTGGTAGAGTGACGGTAAGTGTTACGAAAGAGGAAGGAAGATGCCAAGTATCTTTACAGTTAAGCTAGCGAAGTAGTCTAAGTGCTATACTTTTTGGAAATCTTCAAATGTGTATAAAAAAAATTATTCGTTTGGTCAATGAAAGGGTCAAAAATTTCTTCTTACTTAGTTCCAGCAGGGTTCTCTTTCAGGTTTTAGTTGGTCGGCAACTTTTCGTGAGATTCTTTCGTTTGGATATACAAATCCTTGAAGCAAAGCCGGAGTTGATAATGTTAGCAAATCCTTTTAACAACTGACTCTCTCCCAAAACTATTTTTCTAACACTTAATTTGCATGTTTCCAGAATCGCTTTAGAATTCTCTAGTTTCACTTGAATATTCTACAATCTTCAAAACTTTCAATTCCTAATTTCTCTATTTAACAACTACTAAAAGGGACCGAAACTTTTTTGTAATAACTCAATAGAATCCCTTACTATAACCTTTTAAACATTAATATTTTTATGTGTAAATGCATCCACTTAACATCTGAAATTTAATGTTCTTCTGCGGGGAGACGTGTTTAGCGCTTGGAGATACTTGGGTAAGATTTGTTGCATTTGACACAACTGAATCAAAAATTATGTTTTGGTTACAGTTTAGAACAGCGGTCGGCGAACCCCGGCCCGCGGGCCACATCCGGCCCTCGAGTGAATCTTGTCCGGCCTACCTTACTCTGAACACGTATAAATATGAGTGGAGCCAACTCAGAGACAGTTGATAGTCTGAATATACTGCGTCGAAATTAAAATGGTTATTTTTTTACCTGGAGGGTGTTTTACATTTATTTTTTGTTGTAGGGATCGCAAAATTAGCCTATGACCTCACTTTCACTTTTTCTATGAAATTGCTTTCGTGAGCGGGCACATTTTAAACGAATATAAAACGGTTTTTGAACCGATTTTATTGGAATTCTTTTCAGTACTGATTTATGAAACATTTATTTTTAAGATGTAATACTTTTTAGCTTGAAATTTCCATCAGATATTAAGTATATTGAATCCTTGTACCTTTAAACAAAAAGAAAATTTATTCACATATTTAATAACATGGTTCTTCTCCATGACACTGGAGCCATAGCTGTTTGGCCCTCTTCCATGTGATTCTACATAGCTTTGGCCCTCTCTCTCCAAGGCTGCCGACCCCTGGTTTAAAATCATTTTCTCTACTGTAAAGCGTACGGACGGAAACGATTCAGCAGATGTACAAAGATAGAAAAGGGTGTAAGACAAGGATGTGTCTTCTCACCAGATCTATTCAACATGTACAGCGAGACTATTCTGAGAGACTTAGGAGTCACACCAGGATTTATCGACTGAGCCACAATCTGAACAATATGATACCCCAGATGATCTATTTATTGCTGGTGTTTTCCTCTAGGGATGTGTCTTGGTGCGAGTGGAATGAGAAATCGGAAAGCCGAGTTCGAATTCCAGTTAGATCATTTGTTCACTTACACGCAAATACTCTTGGGAAACGTATTAATCTTTCCTCTAGCTATGGGTTAAATAACAGGACAAACTGGGTTCCATAGCATTGATTGGTAACAGTCTACTGCAGAAACTAATGGCAACCTATGGGGAAAATTATTGCCCAATCAGTCGTGTCTCAAGAGACATGATCGCTAACCGTGTATCACGTACGCCACTGAAGCTGAGTTGGGGTGACATATTGGTTATTTCAATTCCCTATCATGGTACCTAGAGAGTGTTGTCAAATTCCAGTATTATTGTTCATCATTAGGTCGATGCTATCAATAATGAATTCCTTGATGAATCTGGGATATAATATTCCTGGATGTTTTTCAATCAAGAGTAGATTGCTTGTTTACCCAATTCATGTGTTATGTTGCCGATATAGTTTGCCATATCCGAATATTACCGCAGGTGTTCCTAGGTCTTATTTGTGGTATGGAGGTAAAGCGAATATCATCTCATGTAGGTTTGTGACATTTACCATCTGTTTGATATTCAAATTACTCCATTTCATGACTGGACGATAAATCGTCACTTTGATCTCAGCCTTTATCTTAACCACGTTGTGATTTTGGTTGATCTTAAGACAAGCATTAAGGTGACCTTCAGGAATTGCTGAAATGAATTGGCTCAAGTTGAGCAAAAAGTCACAAGAAGAAAAATCTTCATAGAATTCCAAGTTTTATAACTTGGTTCTTCTTTGGTCATTTCAACATTCAGAATCCAATCTGGTTATATGCTCACATGTTAAATTGAAATACAACTTACTTTGGACTGGTTCTGTTGATCGCTGAGGGTTCGAGTTCTTCTTGAGTAGAAGTTATTAAGTTTAGAGCGTGGTAAAAATATCTAATTTAATTTTTGTGAAACATGTTATGACTCTACGGAACATCGTACTTACCAAAAACATTTACACGCAAATTTTTTTAATTGTTTTTAAAAAATATTTCTGGAGAACGATATTAAACTTTCAATTTTAAGATGAGCCATACAATCATCGATTTACCAACACAAAAATTAATATAACGTTCCATAGTTTTAAAGTCAATTGTAACCTTTATAGAATTATTTTTAATTATAATAATAATTTTAAAAAACAAAAACAATTATTTCAAAATTTTGTTATTAATTGAAAAAAAAATTTTCTTCAAACTGTCTTTAATAATTATTCCTTGATTAAAAGCTTATTAAATTATATCAGGTTTATTGCATTTTTATTTTTACTCTTCGGAGCAGATTTTCGGTTGGGGTTGTGTACTTAAAAAAACATAGATGATTTATATTCCCGCAATGAGCCTGCGTTTAACTAATAAATGTTTGCAGCTAATTAAATTTATTGGGTACATGTTGGATTTACGTGAGAGATGCTAAAAAAATATTATCAAGATTCTTGAAAAACATTTCAAAAATAATTTCATCCATTTGAAACTGAAAGTTTCATTAAAATCTAATAATTATTTGATTTTTTTGTGGGAATTTCAGAATTAATGTTTGTCACCGGGGAAAAAAAATTGGTTGATAATCTATTACGTTTTCATTTGTAAAACAATTACGAACTTTAGCCATAAATCAAATTTTCTAGTAAAAATTTCAAAAATGTTAGATAGGATTAAAATTAAAAAAAAAATTAAAAACTACTTTTGATCTTTTTACTCTTAATAATATAAACATTTTGGTAGAAAAATGTTTGGAACTTTCTTAATCATGCTCACAATTTTTTAGCAATTTAGTGGATGTACCTACAGTGACTGTATGGCAATCACAAATGACGCAATTGTACCAATTTTTCCTTTATTGGAAGAAACGCCGACACATGACCTTTACGAAATTAACATGCACAAAAAAAAATTCAAATATGCAAAAATATTTTTTTTTAATTATTTAAAAATACGATTTGTATTAAACTTTTTCAATTTTTGATGAGTAAATAGTTTTTTACTTAACTTTAATCTATAAATATTTGATAACTTTAAAAATATTTTTGAAACTGTAAATTATTATAATAAAAAAAAACAAAAGCACCTAAAATTTCATTATTAGTCGAAAAATTTTGATCTGTAGTGACTACCGTATCCCACATATTTTCTTATTTATTGAAAACATTATAGCTATATAATTAAATAATTAGTTTTTGCATTTTTTCTTTTACTATTTAGAGCAGATTTTTAGTAAAAAAAGACTAAAAATATGGTTGAAAAATAAAGGATTTAAATTTTACATTCCCTAATGAGTTTCTACTTTTAATAATAAAACAATTTTACAAAGAATATAATTTCTTGAAATTTCATGATATGAGGTAACAGATGTAAAAGAAAAATATATATTTTTCCCAAAGTTTTTATTAAGAAATAACGATTTCAAAAATATTTTCGTTGTGAATAAGTTCTGGAAAGTTTTAAATCACATTCTTTTAATTTTGCCAAAATTTTCAAATTAAATGAGTTGGCGTAAACTACAAAAACTCTAGAATTTTTTTAGCAAAATTTTGAACAGTTTCAGAATTACGAAAAATATTTTAAAAAATGATAAAGATACTTTAATTTTTTTTATTTTTCCTCTTAAAAATTTCAACGGAAAAATTTGCTTTCCGATCTTGTTTTGTTTCTTTCAATGATTTCTTCTTCTTTCTCTGTCTCTCTCGTGTTCTCTCTTTCACTCTCTCTCGTGTCTCTCTCTCTCGTATTGTCTCTCGCTCTCTCTCTCGTTCTCTCTGTTTCTCTCTCTCTCGTATTTTCTTTCTCTCTCTCTCTCGTGTTCTCTCTCTCTCTCTCGTATTTCTCTCTCTCTCTTCGTGTTCTCTCTTTCTCTCGTGTTCTCTCTTTCTCTCTCTCTCTCTGGTATTCTCTCTTTTTCTCTCTCTCTCTCTCTCTCGTGTTCTCTCGTGTTCTCTCTTTCTCTCTCTCGCTCTCGTCTCTCTCTTTCTCTCTCTCTCGCTCTCTCTCGCGTTCTCTCTTTCTCTCTCTCTGTTTCTCTCTGCCTCTCTTTCTCTCTCTCGCTCTCTCCCCGTGTCTCTCTCTTTCTCTCTCTCGCTCTCTCTCGTGTTCTCTCTCTCGGTCTTTCTCCCCGTGTCTCTCTCCCTCTCGCTCTCTCTCGTGTTCTCTCTCTCACTCTCTCCGTGTTCTCTCTCACTCTCTCTCGGGGTGTTCTCTCTCTCGCTCTCTCTCTCTGTGTTATCTCTTTCACTCTCTCTCTCGTGTTATCTCTTTCACTCTCTCTCTCGTATATATCTCTTTCACTCTCTCTCTCGTGCGTCTCTTTCACTCTCTCTCTCGTGTTATCTCTTTCACTCTCTCTCTCTCGTGTTCTCTCGTGTTGTCTCTCTCTCTGTTCTCTCTCTCGCTGTCTCTCTCTGCCTTCGTGTTGTCTCTCTCGTTCTCTCGTGTTGTCTCTCTCTCGTTCTCTCGTGCTGTCTCTCTCTGTTCTCTCTGTGTTCTCTCTCTCTCTCGTTGTTCTCTCTCGTGTTATCTCTCTTTCTCTCTCTCTCGTGTTATCTCTCTCTCTCTCTCTCTCGTGTTATCTCTTTCTCTCTCTCTCGTGTTATCTCTCTCTCTCTCTCTCTCTCGTGTTATCTCTTTCTTCTCGTGTTCTCTCTTTCTTTCTCTCTCTCTCTCTCTCGTGTTCTCTTTCTCTTTCTCTCTCTGTGTTTCTTTCTTTTTTTCCCGTTTTCTCTTTTTTCTCTCTCTCGTGTTCTCTTTCTCTCTCTCGTGTTCTCTTTTATTTTCTCTCTCTCTCTCTTTCTCTCTCTCACACACACACACACACACACGTAGGTACCTGTTTTAAATTATTATTTAGAAATAATCAACCTTATACAAGGTGAAAGTATAAATTGTTAAAAAATCTCTCCAAAACTATTTTGACGACATTGCACGTTTTTTGCTTCTCTCATTCCCTCTCAAAGGAAATCAACCATGTATTTGGTGACATTATCGCCTTGCGATAACTTTTCTTTTTACGTTCTTACTTTAATTTTAAAAGTTTATATACAAATTCTATAAACTATTACAAATTACATTCAAATAAAATTATCTCTAAAATTAAAAATTGATTGTATATTTTGTTTTTTAATTCCACAATAACTTTGAAAGGACAAATTGACATCAATAAAGGTCATTTTAAATGAAAATAAAATGAAATCAAGACAGAAAAAGATTATTTCAACTTGAAACGTGTTTTACACTTTTTACTAAAATCGTAATAAATGTTTTTTAAATAATGACAGTTACACCTTTCAAAACAATTGCTACATTTTTAACAAAGAACAAAAATAATTTCCTGGCTTTAAAGTTTACGGTAGAATGTGAAAAATGAGAACGAGACGCTAAAGAGAATCTTACCTGCTCTGGCGAGCTTGATTCGCCTTGATTTTCTCTTTTTAGGTCTCCTAGTCACATCGGGGTGGATTCCTGTAAGAACCCTCCCTTGATTAAAGTAGTCCTTTTGTGTACCTAGTTAATGTGAGTAGGTGTTGTTCTTGTATTCTAACCTTCTTTTGTTATGATCCAGGTGGGGATTCTCATTTTCCCCCAGTTTTCGAATCCCGTTGTTTCATCTCAGCTGGGTCAGAATTTTTCTCTTTTCCGAAACCAAATTAATTTTTTTCTCCTCCCCATCTCCCTTAGCAAGAGAGCCTCTTGATTTTGTCATGAACAGAATACAGTGGCCTCTTTATTTTGTGGGTTAGACAGGTCCAACTAACATTAATTTATTTATTTTTTTTATTAAGTTGAAATTTTTTTGTTTGGGTTTTTTATTTCATGTACCGCCCGCACTTTTTCATTACATTTCATGTGTAATTTTAATATTTTTCTATATATATTGTACACAAATAATTTTCTTTTACATTAATGTAGGTATTTTCTACCTGTATGGCGGATTGATTGACGATGGATGGGTCCTTATGGTGAATGAAGAATTGTAAAGATTGATTGGGTCTTGAGTTGGATTAGGTATAGGATAGTTATTCTGATGACCAGCCTCAGTTTTTGTCTCCCCCGCAATCATCAGCGCTTGTGCCAAAATTGTATAGTGTATCTTGTTAGCGTCGATTAAGCATATCGTTCACGCCATTCATCCTGTAACAGACAGAAGCGAAAATCGTCCACTTCATTCTGTGCGGCGCGAAACGATACCCTCAGTGAGAATCTTGGACTTCGAAGAAGCAATCCTCAAGAACCTTTCTAAACGATTTGAAATTTAAAAAAATATTCGTCACATTGATTCAACAATTGATCTTTCTCACTCAAACATCATAAATTTAACACGAAGATTTTAGAAGTTAAATTAACACTGACGCAAAATTTCTTCATTACGAAAATTTTGCATCTAAAAGTTTCAATTATGAAACAAGCTTCGAACTATTCAAGTTTATTATCAGCACTACAGAAACATTTGACTTTAGCTACAAGTAACAGTTAAAGGTAGATAACTTAAAATTGAAATATTTGAATATTTCTTCATTTAATTTATTGGAAGACAGTTCAATTAATCGATTAGAAAACATCAACCAAATCGGTACAACAAAATGACATCTGAAGACATTTTTCTTAATCCAAAACTTACTCCAATATCCATTATTCAGAACATTTTGCAGAAAACTAGCTTAAAACTTATTTCAAATTTTGCCTATTACAGCAGTTTCTTTGAGAAATTTTAATATTTGTTCGTTGATTTATGTATAGATTTTATATAAATTATTTGATTTTGCAAGTGCAAATTAATGTGTTCGTCACCGGAAAAAAACGGAGTTATGGAACATTACGTTTTCCATTGTAAACTCTCGTAACGTCTTTGGTTACCCGCTAACTAAAATCAAAACTATTTTTTTACCAAAATTTCGAACGTGTTAGAAGCGATTAAAATGTTAACAGATAATTTAAAAAAATACTGATCAACTTCCTCTTAATAACATTTTGATGCAAAAAGATCGTTCTTAAGTTTTGAATAGTTTTTATTCATACTATGCTGATTTTTTTTTTTTGTTTGTTTTGTTTTTGTTTTTTCAGAGATACCTCCAAGAATATCATCAACCCGTCTTTCCATTTTCTTTTCACTGCCATTTGTGGAGCTATACAAGGAGGTACTTTCAGTCATTATCCTAAATGCTATTAGACTCGTTACAAAATCATGCAATTAGGTCGGTAATGTTCTACTTCCTGACACTGACAATACTTTTCTCTATTCTTCTTAGCATAGAAGAGTGAATGTCGACAGGCTGCACAATTCCTTTCTCCTACGGATACAACGATTGAAACTTTTTTACAAACATAGCCGATAATCCTCGCATTGAAAGATATCAGAAGGTTGAAAGAGAGAATAAGTGTTTCATTGGTAAAATAAATGGAATTTTATTAACTGAAAAAAAATAACAAATTTTGTAAAGTGAAATTACTATGTAAATGTTCAAAAGAAAGTGTAGTGTCCAGTTAAAGGAATCAAGAAGATGGTAGTTGTAAAGTGATCATGTCTTGTAGTTGTAAGTAGCAAAATGTGTGTATGCAGAAAAGATTAATTAGGGTATTAATAAAGTCCATGTTCCTTTCGCACCCAATGGCCGGCGAAAGTGAAAAAGGAAAAGGTGAAGCAACAAAAAGAAAAATTATCATGTCAACAGACGTTTTAAGTCAGTTGAAATGTGTTGTTGTGTAAATCGATTTTTTATTTTTTTGTTGACTATGTGAATGGTGGGGTAGGTAGAAGAAATAAAGGAGAAAATAGCACAGAAAAAGGAAACGGCGTGTGTGATGGACCACCCATGTCAATTCAGTGGATTGAGATTTTTTTTCCTTTCGTGCTAACTTTTGTCTAGTTTTGCAAATCACTTTGTTGAAAAATTAATTGAACATCGAACCGCGAAACTTGGCTTCGTCTTTTTCTTTCAGTAGCCGGTCAATCCTTACCCTATTCGTCAAAATTAAATTTCACACTGGATTCTGAACTTTGCCTTAGTCTGGTTTTCAAATGTTTTCAGTCATTCTGATCGGATTTTGTTGGTGTGCAAATCGACTTTTTTTGTTTCAGTTAATTGTTGGATGATATAGGATTTGTATCTGATACACTAAACTTAGAAGACGAACAGGAATTTTACTTACATTCAAAAATTAAATTCATATTTCATGTGTATTTCCGTCGTAAGTTGTAAATAATTCAGTTAATCAACCATTCGCAAATAAGAAAGGCCATCCTTTTCTTCTCCTCCTAAAAATGTGACCTTTTGCCAGACATGTAAAATGGTAAAAATTCAAATAAGCATTTGAATGAAATAACTTGAAGTAATCGGTATTATGGGGAATTTAAATTCATTAATAGTTTAAAAAATTCCAAGTTTTATGGCTGAATATTTTTTTGTTTATTAAAAACTAGCTGTATATATCCCGAATTTGCTCGGGGTTTTTTATTGGTTATGTTGAAATGTTAAGGTCAAATGTTAAGGTCACAAAGCTCAGAGGTTGCCGTGACGCATAAGTTTAAAAATGCAAACTATTGTTTTGTTCTTTTATTTTTAGTTATTTTTTAAATTTTTATTTCGGAAAAAAAGTAGATCTAAAACATTAAGATTAGCAAAAGTATTTTCCAAAATTTG
>JBBBDQ010009339.1:0-16998 GCA_037127315.1 Ascarosepion bandense
GGTTGGGCGTGAATGAATGTAGGAAATCCAATTCATAATGATTATTGTCCCAAATGCATTAGCCATTTTGAAGAGGGACACAGGGGGCAGTTTTCATTATTCCTTAATCCTCTTTTTTCATTTTTTTGGTTGTGTGAAAATTAGCTAGAAGAAACTAACTGCAATGATTATTGTCCAAAATGCATTAGCCATTTTGAAGAGAGCTGGGGCAGGGGGTAATGTTTGCATTGGTATTCTAACTTTTCATTTTTTTGGTTGGGGGTGAATGAATGGTAGAAACTGGTCTGCAATGATTATTGTCCCAATGCATTAGCCATTTTGGAAGAGTTGGGGCAGGGGGTAATGCTTGTATTGGTGTTCTAATCCTTTTCATTTTTTTGGTTGTAAGGAATGAATGTAGAAACTAACTGCAATGATTATTGTCCCAAATGCATTAGCTATTTTAGCAGAGGCTGGGGGCAGGGGTAAAGGTTTTCAGTTGGTATTCTAACTTTTTCATTTTTTTGTCAGGTGAACAACGTAGAAACTAACTGCAATGATTATTGTCCTAATGAATAGCCATTTTGGAAGAGGACAAAGTAGGTAATGCTTTGTATTGGTATTCTAACTTTTTTCATTTTTTTGGTTGGGGGTGAATGAATGTAGAAACTAACTGCAATGATTATTGTCCCAAATGCATTAGCCATTTTTGAAATATAGTTTGGGGCAGGGGGTAAATGCTTTCTTGTATTGGTATTCTTAACTTTTTCATTTTTTGGTTAAAGAAACAGAACAGAAAATCAACTGCAATGATTATTGTCCCAAATGCATTAGCCATTTCAAATAGGAAGAGCTGGGGGCAGGGGGTACGTTTCTCTTTGTATTGGTATTCTAACTTTTTTCATTTTTTTGGTTGTGTGTAACTAATTGCAGTAGCACCAACTGCAATGATTATTGTCCCAAAATTTTACTAGCTATTTAAGAGGGCTGGGGGCAGGGGGTAATGCTTTCTTGTATTGGTATTCTAACTTTTCATTTTTTTTGGTTGGGGGTGAATGAATGGTAGAACCAACTGCACGATTATTGTCCCAAATGCATTAGCCATTTTGAAGAGAGCTGGGGCAGGTAAGGGAATGCTTTCTTGTATTGGTATTCTAACTTTTTCATTTTTTGGTTGGGGGTGAATGAATGTAGAAACCAACTGCAATGATTATTGTCCCAAATGCATTAGCCATTTTGAAGAGAGCTGGGGCAGTAGGTAATGCTTTCTTGTGTATTGGTATTCTAACTTTTTCATTTTTTTGGTTGGGGGTGAATGAATGTAGAAACTAACTGCAATGATTATTGCTTTAAATGCATTAGTACTATTTTGGAAGAGAGTTGGGGGTAAGGTAATGCTTTCTTGTATTGGTATTCTAACTTTTTCATTTTTTTGGTTGGGGGAATAAATGTAGAAACTAACTGCAATGATTATTGTCCCTAAAATGCATTAGCCATTTTGAAGAGAGCTAAAGGTGGGGCAATGCTTTCTTTGTCAATTTTGTCTTTTTCATTTTTTGTTTGGGGAATGAATGGTAGAAACTAACTGGGCAATGATTATTTTTGTCCCAATGCATTAGCCATTTTGAAGAGAGTTGTAGAAAAGTAATGTTTTCTTGTATTGCATTTAATTACCATTTTTTGGTTGGGGGTGAATTAACAGAAAACTAACTGCAATGATTATTGTCCCCAATGCATTAGCCATTAGAAGAGAGCTGGGGCAGGGGGGTAATGCTTTCATTGTGGTCTAACTTTTTCATTTTTTTTGGTTGGGGGTGAATGAATTAAGAAAACTAACGTACCAGACATTGTCCCACGGCATTACTATTTTTATTGAGGAGCTGGGGCAGGGGGCATTGCTTTCTGTATTGGTATTCTAACTTTTTCATTTTTTTTTTGGCGAAAAGAATGAATGCAGAAAACTAACTGCAATGATTGTCCCAAATGCATTAGCCATTTTGAAGAGAGTTTGGGGCAGGGGGTGGAATGCTTTGTATTGTATTCTAACTTTTTTCATTTTTTGGTTGTGTGAATGAATGTAGAAACTAATCATAATGATTATTGTCCCAAATGCATTAGCCATTTAAAGAGAGCTGGGGCAGGGGGTACGTTTTCTAGGATATTGGTATTCTAACTTTTTTTCAGTTTTTTTGGTTGGTGGTGAATGAATGTAGAAACTAACTGCAATGATTATTGTCCCAAACATATTAGCCATTTTTGTAAGAGGTATTGTGTGGCAGGCTTTCTTGTATTGGTGTTCTAACTTTTTCATTTTTTTGGTTAAAAAGAATGAATGTATAAAACTAATCAAAAAATTGATTATTAACTCAAATGCATTAGCCATTTTGAAGAGGGCTGGGGCAGGTACGTTTTCTTGTATTGGTATTCTAAATTTTTTTCATTATTGTGTGAATGAACGTAGAAACTAACTGCAATGGATTATTGTCCAATGCATTAGCCATTTTGAATATAGGAGCTGGGGGCAGGGGGTAATGCTTTGCACAGTGTTCTAATCTTTTCATTTTGTCAGTGGAATGAATGCAGAAACTAACTTAAAATGATTATTGTCCCAAATGCATTAGCCATTTTGAAGAGAGCTGTGTAGGCAATGCTTTCTTGTGGCTAAGGTTCTAACTTTTTCATTTTTTTTTTGGTTGTAAGAACAACGTGCAAATCAACTGCAATGATTATTGTCCCAAATGTATTGAAGCCAGTTTTCCAGAGTTTGGGGCAGGGGTAATGCTTTTCTTGCATGGTATTCAACTCTTTTTCTACTTTTTTGCTGGGGGTGAATGAATGTAGAAACTAACTGCAATGATTATTGTCCAAAATGCATTAGTCAGTTTGAAGGAGAGCTGGGGCAGGGGTAATGCTTTCATTGGTGTTCTAACTTTTTCATTTTTTGGTTGGGGGTGAATAATTGCAGAAACCAACTGCAACATTTTATTGTCCCCAAAATGCATTAGCCATTTTGAAGAGAGCTGTGTAGGTAATGCTTTCTTTGTATTGGTGTTCTAACTCTTTTTTTCATTTTTTTTGGTTGGGGGTGGGAATGAATGTAGAAACTAACTGCAATGATTATTGTCCCAAATGCATTAGCCATTTTGAAGAGAGCTGGGGGCAGGGGGTAATGCTTTCATTGGTGTTCTAACTTTTTTTCATTTTTTTGGTTGGGGGAATGAATGTAGAAACTAACTGCAATGATTATTGTCCGAAATGCATTAGCCATTTTGAAGAGAGCTGGGGCAGGTAAGGTAATGCTTTCTGTATTGGTGTTCTAACTTTTTTCATTTTTTTGGCTGGGGGTGAATGAATGTAGAACCAACTGCAATGATTATTGTCCCAAATGCATTAGCCATTTTGAAGAGAGCTGGGCAGGGGTAATGCTTTCTTTTGTATTGGTGTTCTAACTTTTTTTGCCTTTTTGTCAGTGGAAGAAATGTAGAAACTAACTATAAATGATTATTGTCCCAAATGTATTGTTTATTTAAGAGAGAGCTGTGTGTGTATGTTTTCTTTGCATTATATTCTAACTTTTTTCATTTTTTTGGTTGGGGGTGAATGAATGTAGAAACCAACTGCATACTGATATTGTCCCAATGCATTAGCCATTTTGAAGAGAGCTGGGGTAGGCAATGCTTTCTTTGTATTGGTATTCTAACTTTTTTTTTCATTTTTTTGGTTGGGGGTGAATGAACAGAAACTAACTGCAATGATTATTGTCCTGTGTCTTACTAGCCATTTTGAAGGAGAGCTGGGGGCAGGGGGTAATGCTTTGCATTGGTGTTCTAACTTTTTTCATTTTTTTGGTTGGGGGTGAATGAATGTAGAAACCAACTGCAATGATTATTGTCCCAAATGCATTAGCCATTTTGAAGAGAGCTGGGGCAGGGGTAATGCTTTCTATTGTATGTTTGAACTTTTTTCATTTTTTTATTAAAGAATGAAGAGAAACTAACTGCAATGATTATTGTCCCATCGCATTAGCCATTTTGAAGAGCTGGGGGCAGGGGGTACGTTTCCTTGTATTGGTGTTCTAACTTTTTTCATTTTTTGGTTGGGGGTGAATGAATGTAGAAACTAACTGCAATGATTATTGTCCCAAATGCATTAGCCATTTTAAGAGAGCTGGGGCAGGGGTAATGCTTTCTTGTATTGGTATTCTAACTTTTTTCATTTTTGGTTGGGGGTGAATGAATGTAGAAACTAACTGCAATGATTATTGTCCTAAATGCATTAGCCATTTGAAGAGAGCTGGGGGCAGGGGTAATGCTTTGTATTGGTATTCTAACTTCTTTTTCATTTTTTTGGTTGGGGGTGAATGAATGTAGAAACTAACTGCAATGATTATTGTCCCAAATGCATTAGCCATTTCGGGAAGAGAGCTGTTGGGGGCAGGGGTAATGCTTTCTTGTATTGGTGTTCTAACTTTTTTTTCATTCTTTGGTTGGGGGTGAATGAATGTAGAAACTAACTGCAATGATTATTGTCCCAAATGCATTAGCCATTTTGAAGAGAGCTGGGGGCAGGTGGGTAATGCTTTCTTGTATTGGTATTCTAACTTTTTTCATTTTTTTGGTTGGTGGTGGTGAATGAATGTAGAAACTAACTGCAATGATTATTGTCCCAAATGCATTGTCATTTTGAAGAGAGCTGGGGGCAGGGGGTAATGTTTTCTTGTATTGGTATTCTAACTTTTTTCATTTTTTTTGGTTGGGGGTGAAATGTAGTCTTTGGTAACCAACTGCAATGATTATTGTCCCAAATGCATTAGCCATTTTGAAGAGAGCTGGGGCAGGGGGTAATGCTTTCTTGTATTGGTATTCTAACTTTTTTTCATTTTTTTGGCTGGGGGTGAATGAATGTAGAAACTAACTGCAATGATTATTGTCCCAAATGCATTAGCCATTTTGAAGAGAGCTGGGGGCAGGGGGTAATGCTTTCTTGTATTGGTATTCTAACTTTTTTCATTTTTTTGGTTGGGGGTGAATGAATGTAGAAATCCAACTGCAATGATTATTGTCCCAAATGCATTAGCCATTTGAAGAGAGCTGGGGGCAGGGGGTAATGCTTGTATTGGTATCTAACTTTTTTCATTTTTTTATTGGGGGTGAATGTGAATGTAGAAACTAACTGCAATGATTATTGTCCCAAATGCATTAGCCATTTTGAAGAGAGCTGGGGGCAGGGTGCTTTCTTGTATTGGTATCTAACTTTTTTCATTTTTTTGGTTGGGGGTGAATGAATGTAGAAACTAACTATAATGATTATTGTCCCAAATGCATTAGCCATTTTGAAGAGAGCTGGGGGCAGGGGGTAATGCTTTCTTGTATTGGTATTCTAACTTTTTTCATTTTTTGGTTGGGGGTGAATGAATGTAGAAACTAACTGCAATGATTATTGTCCCAAATGCATTAGCCATTTCGAAGAGAGCTGGGGGTAGGTAATGCTTTCTTGTATTGGTGTTCTAACTTTTTTCATTTTTTTGGTTGGGGGTGAATGAATGTAGAAACTAACTGCAATGATTATTGTCCCAAATGCATTAGCCATTTTGAAGAGAGCTGGGGGCAGGGGGTAATGCTTTCTTGTATTGGTATTCTCCTAAACTTTTTTCATTTTTTTTGGTTGGTGGTGAATGAATGTAGAAATTCCTAACTGCAATGATTATTGTCCCAAATGCATTAGCCATTTGAAGAGAGCTGGGGGCAGGGGGTAATGCTTTCTTGTATTGGTATTCTAACTTTTTTCATTTTTTTGGTTGGGGGTGAATGAATGTAGAAACTAACTGCAATGATTATTGTCCCAAATGCATTAGCCATTTTGAAGAGAGCTGGGGGCAGGGGGTAATGCTTTCTTGTATTGGTATTCTAACTTTTTTCTATTTTTTTGGTTGGTGGTGAATGAATGTAGAAACTAACTGCAATGATTATTGTCCCAAATGCATTAGCCATTTTGAAGAGAGCTGGGGGCAGGGGGTAATGCTTGTATTGGTATTCTAACTTTTTCTATTTTTTTGGTTGGTGGGTGGAATGAATGTAGAAACTAACTGCAATGATTATTGTCCCAAATGCATTAGCCATTTTGAAGAGAGCTGGGGCAGGGGGTAATGCTTTCTTGTATTGGTGTTCTAACTTTTTCTATTTTTTTGGTTGGTGGTGAATGAACAGAAACTAACTGCAATGATTATTGTCCCAAATGCATTAGCCATTTTGAAGAGAGCTGGGGGCAGGGGGGTAATGCTTTCTTGTATTGGTGTTCTAACTTTTTTCATTTTTGGTTGGTGGTGAATGAATGTAGAAACTAACTGCAATGATTATTGTCCCAAATGCATTAGCCATTTTGAAGAGAGCTGGGGGCAGGGGGTAATGCTTTCTTGTATTGGTATTCTAACTTTTTTCATTTTTTTGCTGGGGTGAATGAATGTAGAAACTAACTGCAATGATTATTGTCCCAAATGCATTAGCCATTTTGAAGAGAGCTGGGGGCAGGGGGTAATGCTTTCTTGTATTGGTGTTCTAACTTTTTTCATTTTTTTGGTTGGTGGTGAATGAATGTAGAAACTAACTGCAATGATTATTGTCCCAAATGCATTAGCCATTTTGAAGAGAGCTGGGGGCAGGGGGTAATGCTTTCTTGTATTGGTGTTCTAACTTTTTTCATTTTTTTGGGTTGGCGGTGAATGAATGTAGAAACTAACTGCAATGATTATTGTCCCAAATGCATTAGCCATTTTGAAGAGCTGGGGGCAGGGGGGTAATGCTTTCTTGTATTGGTATTCTAACTTTTTTCATTTTTTTGGTTGGTGGTGAATGAATGTAGAAACTAACTGTAATGATTATTGTCCCAAATGCATTAGCCATTTTTGAAGAGCTGGGGGCAGGGGGTAATGCTTTCTTGTATTGGTGTTCTAACTTTTTTTTCATTTTTTTGGTTGGTGGTGAATGAATGTAGAAACTAACTGCAATGATTATTGTCCCAAATGCATTAGCCATTTTGAAGAGAGCTGGGGGCAGGGGGTAATGCTTTCTTGTATTGGTGTTCTAACTTTTTTCATTTTTTTGGTTGGTGGTGAATGAATGTAGAAACTAACTGCAATGATTATTGTCCCAAATGCATTAGCCATTTTGAAGAGAGCTGGGGGCAGGTGGTAATGCTTTCTTGTATTGGTATTCTAACTTTTTTCATTTTTTTGGTTGGGGGTGAATGAATGTAGAAACTAACTGCAATACGCATATCCCAAATGCATTAGCATGCCATTTTGAAGAGGGCTGGGGCAGGGGTAATGCTTTCTTGTATTGGTATTCTAACTTTTTTTCATTTTTTTGGTTGGGGGTGAATGAATGTAGAAACTAACTGCAATGATTATTGTCCCAAATGCATTAGCCATTTTGAAGAGGGCTGGGGGCAGGGGGTAATGCTTTCTTGTATTGGTATTCTAACTTTTTTCATTTTTTTGGTTGGGGGTGAATGAATGTAGAAACTAACTGCAATGATTATTCCAAATGCATTAGCCATTTTGAAGAGGGCTGGGGGCAGGGGGTAATGCTTTCTTGTATTGGTATTCTAACTTTTTTCATTTTTTTGGTTGGGGGTGAATGAATGTAGAAACTAACTGCAATGATTATTGTCCCAAATGCATTAGCCATTTTGAAGAGGGCTGGGGGTAGGGGGTAATGCTTTTTTGTATTGGTGTTCTAACTTTTTTCATTTTTTTGGTTGGTGGTGAATGAATGTAGAAACTAAATGCAATGATTATTGTCCCAAATGCATTAGCCATTTTGAAGAGGGCTGGGGCAGGGGGTAACGTTTTCTTGTATTGGCATTCTAACTTTTTCATTTTTTGGTTGGTGGTGAAGGAATGGGAAACTAACTGCAATGATTATTGTCCCAAATGCATTAGCCATTTCGAAGAGAGCTGGGGGCAGGGGGTAATGCTTTCTTGTATTGGTGTTCTAACTTTTTCATTTTTTTGGTTGGGGGTGAATGAATGTAGAAACTAACTGCAATTCTTATTGTCCCAAATGCATTAGCCATTTCGAAGAGAGCTGGGGGCAGGGGGTAATGCTTTCTGTATTGGTGTTCTAACTTTTTTCATTTTTTTGGTTGGTGGTGAATGAATGTAGAAACTAACTGCAATGATTATTGTCCCAAATGCATTAGCCATTTCGAAGAGAGCTGGGGGCAGGTGGTAATGCTTTCTTTGTATTGGTATTCTAACTTTTTTCATTTTTTTGGTTGGGGGTGAATGAATGTAGAAACTAACTGCAATGATTATTGTCCCAAATGCATTAGCCATTTTGAAGAGGGTCAGGGGCAGGGGGTGGGCCTGCTTTCTTGTATTGGTGTTCTAACTTTTTTCATTTTTTGGTTGGGGGTGAATGAATGTAGAAACTAACTGCAATGATTATTGTCCCAAATGCATTAGCCATTTTGAAGAGGGCTGGGGGCAGGGGGTAATGCTTTCTTGTATTGGTGTTCTAACTTTTTTCATTTTTTGGCTAGGTAATTAAATTGTAGAAATGAATTGCAATGATTATTGTCCCAAATGCATTAGCCATTTCGAAGAGGGTTTGTAAAGGGGGAATGCTTTCTTGTATTGGTGTTCTAATCCTTTTTTCATTTTTTTGGTTGGTGGTGAATGAATGTAGAAACTAACTGCAATGATTATTGTCCCAAATGCATTAGCCATTTCGAAGAGAGCTGGGGGCAGGGGGTAATGCTTTCTTGTATTGGTGTTCTAACTTTTTTCATTTTTTTGGTTGGTGGTGAATGAATGTAGAAACTAACTGCAATGATTATTGTCCCAAATGCATTAGCCATTTCGAAGAGAGCTGGGGGCAGGTGGTAATGCTTTCTTGTATTGGTATCTCTAACTTTTTCATTTTTTTGGTTGGTGGTGAATGAATGTAGAAACTACCTGCAATGATTATTGTCCCAAATGCATTAGCCATTTCGAAGAGAGCTGGGGGCAGGTGGTAATGCTTTCTTGTATTGGTATTCTAACTTTTTTCATTTTTTTGGTTGGTGGTGAATGAATGTAGAAACTAACTGCAATGATTATTGTCCCAAATGCATTAGCTATTTCGAAGAGAGCTGGGGGTGTGTGGTAATGCTTTCTTTGTATTGGTATCTTCAACTTTTTTCATTTTTTTGGTTGGGGGTGAATGAATGTAGAAACTAACTGCAATGATTATTGTCCCAAATGCATTAGCCATTTTGAAGAGAGCTGGGGGGCAGGTGGTAATGCTTTCTTGTATTGGTATTCTAACTTTTTTCATTTTTTTTTTTGGTTGGTGGTGAATGAATGTAGAAACTAACTGCAATGATTATTGTCCCAAATGCATTAGCCATTTCGAAGAGAGCTGGGGGCAGGGGGTAATGCTTTCTTGTATTGGTGTTCTAACTTTTTTCATTTTTTTGGTTGGTGGTGAATGAATGTAGAAACTAACTGCAATGATTATTGTCCCAAATGCATTAGCCATTTCGAAGAGAGCTGGGGCAGGTGGTAATGCTTTCTTTGTATTGGTATTCTAACTTTTTCATTTTTTTGGTTGGTGGTGAATGAATGTGTAGAAACTAACTGCAATGATTATTGTCCCAAATGCATTAGCCATTTCGAAGAGAGCTGGGGGCAGGTGGTAATGCTTTCTTGTATTGGTATCTCTAACTTTTTTCATTTTTTGGTTGGGGGTGAATGAATGAAACTAACTGCAATGATTATTGTCCCAAATGCATTAGCCATTTTGAAGAGGGCTGGGGGCAGGGGGTAATGCTTTCTTGTATTGGTATTCTAACTTTTTTCATTTTTTTGGTTGGTGGTGAATGAATGTAGAAACTAACTGCAATGATTATTGTCCCAAATGCATTAGCTATTTCGAAGAGAGCTGGGGGGCAGGGGGTAATGCTTTCTTGTATTGGTGTTCTAACTTTTTTCATTTTTTTGGTTGGTGGTGAATGAATGTAGAAACTAACTGCAATGATTATTGTCCCAAATGCATTAGCCATTTCGAAGAGAGCTGGGGGCAGGTGGTAATGCTTTCTTGTATTGGTATTCTAACTTTTTCATTTTTTTGGTTGGGGGTGAATGAATGTAGAAACTAACTGCAATGATTATTGTCCCAAATGCATTAGCCATTTTGAAGAGAGCTGGGGGCAGGTGGTAATGCTTTCTTGTATTGGTATTCTAACTTTTTTTCATTTTTTTGGTTGGGGGTGAATGAATGTAGAAACTAACTGCAATGATTGTCCCAAATGCATTAGCCATTTCGAAGAGAGCTGGGGGCAGGTGGTAATGCATTCTTGTATTGGTATTCTAACTTTTTTCATTTTTTGGTTGGGGGTGAATGAATGTAGAAACTAACTGCAATGATTATTGTCCCAAATGCATTAGCCATTTCGAAGAGAGCTGGGGCAGGTGTGTCGTTTCTTGTATTGGTATTCTAACTTTTTTCATTTTTTGGTTGGGGGTGAATGAATGTAGAAACTAACTGCAATGATTATTGTCCCAAATGCATTAGCCATTTTGAAGAGGGCTGGGGGCAGGGGGTAATGCTTTCTTGTATTGGTATTCTAACTTTTTTCATTTTTTTGGTTGGTGGTGAATGAATGTAGAAACTAACTGCAATGATTATTGTCCCAAATGCATTAGCCATTTTGAAGAGAGCTGGGGCAGGGGGTAATGCTTTCTTGTATTGGTATTCTAACTTTTTTCATTTTTTTGGTTGGTGGTGAATGAATGTAGAAACTAACTGCAATGATTATTGTCCCAAATGCATTAGCCATTTTGAAGAGAGCTGGGGGCAGGGGGTAATGCTTTCTTGTATTGGTATTCTAACTTTTTCATTTTTTTGGTTGGGGGTGAATGAATGTAGAAACTAACTGCAATGATTATTGTCCCAAATGCATTAGCCATTTTGAAGAGGGCTGGGGGCAGGTGGTAATGCTTTCTTGTATTGGTATTCTAACTTTTTTCATTTTTTTGGTTGGTGGTGAATGAATGTAGAAACTAACTGCAATGATTATTGTCCCAAATGCATTAGCCATTTTGAAGAGAGCTGGGGGCAGGGGGTAATGCTTTCTTGTATTGGTATTCTAACTTTTTTCATTTTTTTGGTTGGTGGTGAATGAATGTAGAAACCAACTGCAATGATTATTGTCCCAAATGCATTAGCCATTTTGAAGAGAGCTGGGGGCAGGTGGTAATGCTTGTATTGGTATTCTTAACTTTTTTCATTTTTTTGGTTGGTGGTGAAATGAATGTAGAAACTAACTGCAATGATTATTGTCCCAAATGCATTAGCCATTTCGAAGAGAGCTGGGGGCAGGGGGTAATGCTTTCTTGTATTGGTGTTCTAACTTTTCATTTTTTTGGTTGGTGGTGAATGAATGTAGAAACTAACTGCAATGATTATTGTCCCAAATGCATTAGCCATTTCGAAGAGAGCTGGGGGCAGGTGGTAATGCTTTCTTGTATTGGTATTCTAACTTTTTTCATTTTTTTTGGTTGGTGGTGAAATGAATGTAGAAACTAACTGCAATTATTATTGTCCCAAATGCATTAGCCATTTCGAAGAGAGCTGGGGGCAGGTGGTAATGCTTTCTTGTATTGGTATTCTAACTTTTTTCATTTTTTTGGTTGGGGGGTGAATGAATGAAACTAACTGCAATGATTATTGTCCCAAATGCATTAGCCATTTTGAAGAGGGCTGGGGGCAGGGGGTAATGCTTTCTTGTATTGGTATTCTAACTTTTTTCATTTTTTGGTTGGTGGTGAATGAATGTAGAAACTAACTGCAATGATTATTGTCCCAAATGCATTAGCCATTTCGAAGAGAGCTGGGGGCAGGGGGGTAATGCTTTCTTGTATTGGTGTTCTAACTTTTTTCATTTTTTTTGGTTGGTGGTGAATGAATGTAGAAACTAACTGCAATGATTATTGTCCCAAATGCATTAGCCATTTCGAAGAGAGTTGGGGCAGGTGGTAATGCTTTCTTGTATTGGTATTCTAACTTTTTTCATTTTTTTGGTTGGGGGTGAATGAATGTAGAAACTAACTTGCAATGATTATTGGGTCCCAAATGCATTAGCCATTTTGAAGAGAGCTGGGGGCAGGTGGCAATGCTTTCTGTATTGGTATTCTAAATTTTTTTCATTTTTTTTGGTTGGGGGTGAATGAATGTAGAAACTAACTGCAATGATTATTGTCCCAAATGCATTAGCCATTTCAAGAGAGCTGGGGGCAGGTGGTAATGCATTCTTGTATTGGTATTCTCTTAACTTTTTTCATTTTTTGGTTGGGGGTGAATGAATGTAGAAACTAACTGCAATGATTATTGTCCCAAATGCATTAGCCATTTCCTCAAGAGAGCTGGGGGCAGGTGGTAATGCTTTCTTGTATTGGTATTCTAACTTTTTTCATTTTTTGGTTGGGGGTGAATGAATGTAGAAACTAACTGCAATGATTATTGTCCCAAATGCATTAGCCATTTTGAAGAGGGCTGGGGGCAGGGGGTAATGCTTTCTTGTATTGGTATTCTAACTTTTTTTCATTTTTTTGGTTGGTGGTGAATGAATGTAGAAACTAACTGCAATGATTATTGTCCCAAATGCATTAGCCATTTTGAAGAGAGCTGGGGGCAGGGGGTAATGCTTTCTTGTATTGGTATTCTACCTTTTTTCATTTTTTTGGTTGGTGGTGAATGAATGTAGAAACTAACTGCAATGATTATTGTCCCAAATGCATTAGCCATTTTGAAGAGAGCTGGGGGCAGGGGGTAATGCTTTCTTGTATTGGCATTCTAACTTTTTTCATTTTTTGGTTGGGGGTGAATGAATGTAGAAACTAACTGCAATGATTATTGTCCCAAATGCATTAGCCATTTTGAAGAGGCTAGCAGGGGGCAATGCTTTCTTGTACTTGGTATTCTAACTTTTTTTCATTTTTTTTTGGTTGGTGGTGAATGAATGTAGAAACCAACTGCAATGATTATTGTCCCAAATGCATTACCATTTTGAAGAGAGCTGGGGGCAGGGGGTAATGCTTTCTTGTATTGGTATTCTAACTTTTTTCATTTTTTGGTTGGTGGTGAATGAATGTAGAAACTAACTGCAATGATTATTGTCCCAAATGCATTAGCCATTTTGAAGAGAGCTGGGGGCAGGGGGTAATGCTTTCTTGTATTGGTATTCTAACTTTTTTTTTCATTTTTTTGGTTGGTGGTGAATGAATGTAGAAACTAACTGCAATGATTATTGTCCCAAATGCATTAGCCATTTTGAAGAGGGCTGGGGGCAGGGGGTAATGTTTTCTTGTATTGGTATTCTAACTTTTTTTCATTTTTTTGGTTGGTGGTGAATGAACGTAGAAACTAACTGCAATGATTATTGTCCCAAATGCATTAGCCATTTTGAAGAGAGCTGGGGGCAGGGGGTAATGCTTTCTTGTATTGGTATTCTAACTTTTTTTTTCATTTTTTTGGTTGGTGGTGAATGAATGTAGAAACTAACTGCAATGATTATTGTCCCAAATGCATTAGCCATTTTGAAGAGAGCTGGGGGCAGGGGTAATGCTTTTCTCTTTGTATTGGTATTCTAACTTTTTCATTTTTTTGCCAGTGAACACCTGCAGGAAATTAACTGCAATGATGGTTGTCCCAAATGCATTAGCCATTTTGAAGAGAGCTGGGGGCAGGGGGTAATGCTTTCTGTATTGGTATTCTAACTTTTTTCATTTTTTTTGGTTGGGGGTGAATGAATGTAGAAACTAACTGCAATGATTATTGTCCCAAATGCATTAGCCATTTTGAAGAGAGCTGGGGGCAGGGGTAATGCTTTCAGGTCATATTCTAACTTTTTCATTTTTTTGGTTGGGGGTGAATGAATGTAGAAACTAACTGCAATGATTATTGTCCCAATGCATTAGCCATTTTGAAGAGGGCTGGGGGCAGGGGGTACGTTTTCTTGTATTGGTATTCTCTAACTTTTTTTCATTTTTTGGTTGGTGGTGAATGAATGTAGAAACTAACTGCAATGATTATTGTCCCAAATGCATTAGCCATTTTGAAGAGAGCTGGGGGCAGGGGGGTAATGCTTTCTTGTATTGGTATTCTAACTTTTTTCATTTTTTTGGTTGGTGGTGAATGAATGTAGAAACTAACTGCAATGATTATTGTCCCAAATGCATTAGCCATTTTGAAGAGAGAGCTGGGGGCAGGGGGTAATGCTTTCTTGTATTGGTATTCTAACTTTTTTCATTTTTTTGGTTGGTGGTGAATGAATGTAGAAACTAACTGCAATGATTATTGTCCCAAATGCATTAGCCATTTTGAAGAGGGCTGGGGGCAGGGGGCACTGCTTTCTTGTATTGGTATTCTAACTTTTTTCATTTTTTGGTTGGTGGTGAATGAATGTAGAAACTAACTGCAATGATTATTGTCCCAAATGCATTAGCCATTTTGAAGAGAGCTGGGGGCAGGGGTAATGCTTTCTTGTATTGGTATTCTAACTTTTTTTCATTTTTTTGGTTGGTGGTGAATGAATGTAGAAACTAACTGCAATGATTATTGTCCCAAATGCATTAGCCATTTTGAAGAGAGCTGGGGGCAGGGGGGTAATGCTTTCTGTATTGGTATTCTAACTTTTTTCATTTTTTTGGTTGGTGGTGAATGAATGTAGAAACTAACTGCAATGATTATTGTCCCAAATGGCATTAGCCATTTTGAAGAGAGCTGGGGGCAGGGGGTAATGCTTTCTTGTATTGGTATTCTAACTTTTTCATTTTTTTTGGTTGGTGGTGAATGAAACGTAGAAACTAACTGTACGATTATTGTCCCAAATGCATTAGCCATTTTGAAGAGAGCTGGGGGCAGGTGGTAATGCTTTCTTGTATTGGTATTCTAACTTTTTTCATTTTTTTGGTTGGGGGTGAATGAATGTAGAAACTAACTGCAATGATTATTGTCCCAAATGCATTAGCCATTTTGAAGAGGGCTGGGGGCAGGGGGTAATGCTTTCTTGTATTGGTATTCTAACTTTTTTCATTTTTTTGGTTGGTGGTGAATGAATGTAGAAACTAACTGCAATGATTATTGTCCCAAATGCATTAGCCATTTTGAAGAGAGCTGGGGGCAGGGGGTAATGCTTTCTTGTATTGGTATCTAACTTTTTTCATTTTTTTGGTTGGGGGTGAATGAATGTAGAAACTAACTGCAATGATTATTGTCCCAAATGCATTAGCCATTTTGAAGAGGGCTGGGGGGCAGGGGGTAATGCTTTCCTTGTATTGGTATTCTAACTTTTTTCATTTTTTTGGTTGGTGGTGAATAATGTAGAAACCAACTGCAATGATTATTGTCCCAAATGCATTAGCCATTTTGAAGAGAGCTGGGGCAGGGGTAATGCTTTCTTGTATTGGTATTCAACTTTTTCATTTTTTGGTTGGGGGTGAATGAATGTAGAAACTAACTGCAATGATTATTGTCCCAAATGCATTAGCCATTTTGAAGAGGGCTGGGGCAGGGGGGTAATGCTTTCTTGTATTGGTATTTTAACTTTTTTCATTTTTTTGGTTGGTGGTGAATGAATGTAGAAACTAACTGCAATGATTATTGTCCCAAATGCATTAGCCATTTTGAAGAGAGCTGGGGGCAGGGGGTAATGCTTTCTTGTATTGGTATTCTAACTTTTTTTATTTTTTTTTTGGTTGGTGGTGAATGAATGTAGAAACTAACTGCAATGATTATTGTCCCAAATGCATTAGCCATTTTGAAGAGAGCTGGGGGCAGGGGGCATGCTTTCTTGTATTGGTATTCTAACTTTTTTTCATTTTTTGGTTGGTGGTGAATGAATGTAGAAACTAACTGCAATGATTATTGTCCCAAATGCATTAGCCATTTCGAAGAGAGCTGGGGGCAGGGGGTAATGCTTTCTTGTATTGGTATTCTAACTTTTTTCATTTTTTTGGTTGGGGGTGAATGAATGTAGAAACTAACTGCAATGATTATTGTCCCAAATGCATTAGCCATTTTGAAGAGGGCTGGGGGCAGGGGGTAATGCTTTCTTGTATTGGTATTCTAACTTTTTTCATTTTTTGGTTGGTGGTGAATGAATGTAGAAACTAACTGCAATGATTATTGTCCCAAATGCATTAGCCATTTTGAAGAGGGCTGGGGGCAGGGGGTAATGCTTTCTTGTATTGGTATTCTAACTTTTTTCATTTTTTTGGTTGGGGTGAATGAATGTAGAAACTAACTGCAATGATTATTGTCCCAAATGCATTAGCCATTTTGAAGAGAGCTGGGGGCAGGGGGTACGTTTTCTTGTATTGGTATTCTAACTTTTTTTCATTTTTTTGGTTGGTGGTGAATGAATGCAGAAACTAACTGCAATGATTATTGTCCCAAATGCATTAACAGTATTTTGAAGAGAGCTGGGGGCAGGGGGTAATGCTTTCTTGTATTGGTATTCTAACTTTTTTCATTTTTTTGGTTGGTGGTAATGAATGTAGAAACTAACTGCAATGATTATTGTCCCCAAATGCATTAGCTATTTTGAAGAGAGCTGGGGGCAGGGGGTAATGCTTTCTTGTATTGGTGTTCTAACTTTTTTTCATTTTTTTGGTTGAGGGTGAATGAATGTAGAAACTAACTGCAATGATTATTGTCCCAAATGCATTAGCCATTTTGAAGAGAGCTGGGGGCAGGGGGTAATGCTTTCTTGTATTGGTATTCTAACTTTTTTTCATTTTTGGTTGGTGGTGAATGAATGTAGAAACTAACTGCAATGATTATTGTCCCAAATGCATTAGCCATTTTGAAGAGAGCTGGGGGCAGGGGGTAATGCTTTCTTGTATTGGCATTCTAACTTTTTTCATTTTTTTGGTTGGGGGTGAATGAATGAAACTAACTGCAATGATTATTGTCCCAAATGCATTAGCCATTTTGAAAGAGAGCTGGGGGCAGGTGGTAATGCTCTTTCTTCTTT
>JBBBDQ010009356.1:0-46452 GCA_037127315.1 Ascarosepion bandense
TTCTACATCACCCCGGGTATCTTGTTCTTTTCCTTTCTCTCTACCTTCGCAACTGTCTTCACTCCTGTGTTCACATCCTTCTCTTGCCTTTTTCTCTTTAACCCCCTGTAGTTGGTTCGTCTTTGTATTTACTCTCCTCCTGCATAATACTTCAACTCTCTTATGTAACTCCAGCCCTTTCACCACATCACCCCGGGTATCTTGTTCTTTTCCTTTCTCTCTACCTTCGCAAATGTCTTCACTCCTGTGTTCACATCCTTCTCTTGCCTTTTTTTTTTTTCCTTTTCTCTTTCACCCACTGTAGCTGGTTCGTCTTTGTCTTTACTCTCCTCCCTGCCTAATACTTCAACTCTCTTATGTAATTCAGCCCTTTCTATCACGGGTATCTTGTTCTTTTTCCTTTCTCTCTACCTTCGCAACTGCCTTCAATCCTGTGTTCACATCCTTCTCTTGCCTTTTCTCTTTCACCCACTGTAGTTGGTTCGTCTTTGTATATACTCTCCTCCTGCATAATACTTCAACTCTCTTATGTAACTCCAGCCCTTTCTACATCACGGAGTATCTTGTTCTTTTCCTTTCTCTCTACCTTCGCAACTGCCTTCAATCCTGTGTTCACATCCTTCTCTTGCCTTTTCTCTTTCACCCACTGTAATTGGTTCGTCTTTGTATATACTCTCCTCCTGCATAATACTTCAACTCTCTTATGTAACTCCAGCCTTTCTACATCACCCCGGTTATCTTGTTCTTTTCCTTCTCTCTACCTTCGCAGCTGTCTTCACTCCTGTGTTCACATCCTTCTCTTGCCTTTTCTCTTTCACCCACTGTAATTGGTTCGTCTTTGTATATACTCTCCTCCTGCATAATACTTCAACTCTCTTATGTAACTCAGCCCTTTCTACATCACCCCGGTTATCTTGTTCTTTTCCTTTCTCTCTACCTTCATAACTGCCTTCAATCCTGTGTTCACATCCTTCTCTTGCCTTTCTCTTCCACCCACTGTAATTGGTTCGTCTTTGTATATACTCTCCTCCTGCATAACTTCAACTCTCTTATGTAACTCCAACCCTTTCTACATCACCCCGGTTATCTTGTTCTTTTCCTTTCTCTCTACCTTCGCAACTGCCTTCAATCCTGTGTTCACATCCTTCTCTTGCCTTTTCTCTTTCACCCACTGTAATTGGTTCGTCTTTGTATATACTCTCCTCCTGCATAATACTTCAACTCTCTTATGTAACTCCAGCCCTTTCTACATCACCCCGGTTATCTTGTTCTTTTCCCTTTCTCTCTACCTTCGCAACTGTCTTCACTCCTGTGTTCACATCCTTCTCTTGCCTTTTTCTCTTTCACCTGTAATTGGTTCGTCTTTGTATATACTCTCCTCCTGCATAATACTTCAACTCTCTTATGTAACTCCAGCCCTTTCTACATCACCCCCGGTATCTTGTTCTTTTCCTTTCTCTCTACCTTCGCAAATAATACTTCTCCTGTGTTCACGTCCTTCTCTTGCCTTTTCTCTTTCACCCACTGTAGTTGGTTCGTCTGTGTTACTCTCCTCCTGCCTAATACATCAAATCTCTGATGTAACTCCAACCCTTTCTACATCACCCCGGGTATCTTGTTCTTTTCCTTTCTCTCTACCTTCGCAACTGCTAGCTCTTCACTCACTGTGTTCACATCCTTCTCTTGCCTTTTCTCTTTAACCCCCTGTAGTTGGTTCGTCTTTGTATTTACTCTCCTCCTGCATAATACTTCAACTCTCTTATGTAACTCCAGCCCTTTCTACATCACCCCCGGTATCTTGTTCTTTTCCTTTCTCTCTACCTTCGCAAATGTCTTCACTCCTGTGTTCACATCCTTCTCTTGCCTTTTCTCTTTCCTGCCCACTGTAGTTGGTTCGTCTTTGTATATGCTCTCCTCCTGCATAATACTTCAACTCTCTTATGTAACTCCCAGCCCTTTCTACATCACCCCCGGTATCTTGTTCTTTTCCTTTCTCTCTACCTTCGCAAATGTCTTCACTCCTGTGTTCACATCCTTCTCTTGCCTTTTCTCTTTCACCCACTGTAGTTGGTTCGTCTTTGTATTTACTCTCCTCCTGCCTAATACATCAAATCTCTGATGTAACTCCAGCCCTTTCTACATCACCGGGTATCTTGTTCTTTTCCTTTCTCTCTACCTTCGCAACTGTCTTCACTCCTGTGTTCACATCCTTCTCTTGCCTTTTCTCTTTAACCCCCTGTAGTTGGTTCGTCTTTGTATTTACTCTCCTCCTGCATAATACTTCAACTCTCTTATGTAACTCCAGCCCTTTCTACATCACCCCCGGTATCTTGTTCTTTTCCTTTCTCTCTCTACCTTCGCAAATGTCTTCACTCCTGTGTTCACATCCTTCTCTTGCCTTTTCTCTTTCACCCACTGTAGTTGGTTCGTCTTTGTATTTACTCTCCTCCTGCCTAATACATCAAATCTCTGATGTAACTCCAGCCCTTTCTACATCACCCCGGGTATCTTGTTCTTTTTCCTTTCTCTCTACCTTCACGCAACTGTCTTCACTCCTGTGTTCACATCCTTCTCTTGCCTTTTCTCTTTAACCCCCTGTAGTTGGTTCGTCTTTGTATTTACTCTCCTCCTGCATAATACTTCAACTCTCTTATGTAACTCCAGCCCTTTCTACATCACCCCGGTTATCTTGTTCTTTTCCTTTCTCTCTACCTTCGCAACTGTCTTCACTCCTGTGTTCACATCCTTCTCTTGCCTTTCTCTTTAACCCCCTGTAGTTGGTTCGTCTTTGTATTTACTCTCCTCCTGCATAATACTTCCAACTCTCTTATGTAACTCCAGCCCTTTCTACATCACCCCGGGTATCTTGTTCTTTTCCTTTCTCTCCTACCTTCATGAAATGTCTTCACTCCTGTGTTCACATCCTTCTCTTGCCTTTTCTCTTTCACCCACTGTAGTTGGTTCGTCTTTGTATATGCTCTCCTCCTGCATAATACTTCAACTCTCTTATGTAACTCCAGCCCTTTCTACATCACCCCCGGTATCTTGTTCTTTTCCTTTCTCTCTACCTTCGCAAATGTCTTCACTCCTGGCATTCCACATCCTTCTCTTACCTTTTCTCTTTAACCCCCTGTAGTTGGTTCGTCTTTGTATTTACTCTCCTCCTGCATAATACTTCCAACTCTCTTATGTAACTCCAGCCCTTTCTACATCACCCCGGGTATCTTGTTCTTTTCCTTTCTCTCTACCTTCGCAACTGTCTTCACTCCTGTGTTCACATCCTTCTCTTGCCTTTTCTCTTTAGCAATGTAGTTGGTTCGTCTTTATTTACTCTCCTCCTGCATAATACTTCAACTCTCTTATGTAACTCCAGCCCTTTCTACATCACCCCCGGTATCTTGTTCTTTTCCTTTCTCTCTACCTTCGCAAATGTCTTCACTCCTGTGTTCACATCCTTCTCTTGCCTTTTCTCTTTCTGCCCACTGTAGTTGGTTCGTCTTTGTATTTACTCTCCTCCTGCCTAATACATCAAATCTCTGATGTAACTCCAGCCCTTTCTACATCACCCGGGTATCTTGTTCTTTTCCTTTCTCTCTACCTTCGCAGCTGTCTTCACTCCTGTGTTCACATCCTTCTCTTGCCTTTTCTCTTTAACCCCCTGTAGTTGGTTTCGTCTTTGTATATACTCTCCTCCTGCATAATACTTCAACTCTCTTATGTAACTCCAGCCCTTTCTACATCACCCCGGGTATCTTGTTCTTTTCCTTTCTCTCTACCTTCGCAACTGCCTTCAATCCTGTGTTCACATCCTTCTCTTGCCTTTTCTCTTTCACCCACTGTAGTTGGTTCGTCTTTGTATATACTCTCCTCCTGCATAATACTTCAACTCTCTTATGTAACTCCAGCCCTTTCTATACACCCCGGGTATCTTGTTCTTTTCCTTTCTCTCTACCTTCGCAACTGCCTTCAATCCTGTGTTCACATCCTTCTCTTGCCTTTTCTCTTTCACCCACTGTAATTGGTTCGTCTTTGTATATACTCTCCTCCTGCATAATACTTCAACTCTCTTATGTAACTCCAGCCCTTTCTACATCACCCCGGTTATCTTGTTCTTTTCCTTTCTCTCTACCTTCGCAACTGTCTTCACTCCTGTGTTCACATCCTTCTCTTTACCTTTTCTCTTTCACCCACTGTAGTTGGTTCGTCTTTGTATATACTCTCCTCCTGCATAATGCTTCAACTCTCTTATGTAACTCAGCCCTTTCTACATCACCCCGGGTATCTTGTTCTTTTCCTTTCTCTCTACCTTCGCAAATGTCTTCACTCCTGTGTTCACATCCTTCTCTTGCCTTTTCTCTTTCACCCACTGTAGTTGGTTCGTCTTTGTATTTACTCTCCTCCTGCATAATACTTCAACTCTCTTATGTAACTCCAGCCCTTTCTACATCACCCCGGGTATCTTGTTCTTTTCCTTTCTCTACCTTCGCAAATGTCTTCACTCCTGTGTTCACATCCTTCTCTTGCCTTTTCTCTTTCACCCACTGTAGTTGGTTCGTCTTTGTATATGCTCTCCTCCTGCATAATACTTCAACTCTCTTATGTAACTCAGCCCTTTCTACATCACCCCGGGTATCTTGTTCTTTCCTTTCTCTACCTTCGCAACTGCCTTCAATCCTGTGTTCACATCCTTCTCTTGCCTTTTCTCTTTTCACCCACTGTAGTTGGTTCGTCTTTGTATATACTCTCCTCCTGCATAATACTTCAACTCTCTTATGTAACTCCAACCCTTTCTACATCACCCCGGTTATCTTGTTCTTTTCCTTCTCTCTACCTTCGCAACTGCCTTCAATCCTGTCTACATCCTTCTCTTGCCTTTTCTCTTTCACCCACTGTAGTTGGTTTCGTCTGGCTTATATACTCTCCTCCTGCATAATACTTCAACTCTCTTATGTAACTCAGCCCTTTCTACATCACCCCGGGTATCTTGTTCTTTTCCTTTCTCTCTACCTTCGCAAATGTCTTCACTCCTGTGTTCACATCCTTCTCTTGCCTTTTCTCTTTCACCCACTGTAGTTGGTTCGTCTTTGTATATATACTCTCCTCCTACATAATACTTCCAACTCTCTTATGTAACTCCAGCCCATTCTACATCACCCCGGGTATCTTGTTCTTTTCCTTTCTCTCTACCTTCGCAAATGTCTTCACTCCTGTGTTCACATCCTTCTCTTGCCTTTTCTCTTTCACCCACTGTAGTTGGTTCGTCTTTGTATATACTCTCCTCCTGCATAATACTTCAACTCTCTTATGTAACTCCAGCCCTTTCTACATCACCCGGGTATCTTGTTCTTTTCCTTTCTCTCTACCTTCGCAAATGTCTTCACTCCTGTGTTCACATCCTTCTCTTGCCTTTCTCTTTCACCCACTGTAGTTGGTTCGTCTTTGTATATACTCTCCTCCTGCATAATACTTCAACTCTCTTATGTAACTCCAGCCCTTTCTACATCACCCCGGGTATCTTGTTCTTTTCCTTTCTCTCTACCTTCGCAAATGTCTTCACTCCTGTGTTCACATCCTTCTCTTGCCTTTTCTCTTTCACCCACTGTAGTTGGTTCGTCTTTACGTATACTCCTCCTGCATAATACTTCAACTCTCTTATGTAACTCCAGCCCTTTCTACATCACCCGGGTATCTTGTTCTTTTCCTTTCTCTCTACCTTCGCAAATGTCTTCACTCCTGTGTTCACATCCTTCTCTTGCCTTTCTCTTTCACCCTGTAGTTGGTTCGTCTTTGTATATACTCTCCTCCTGCATAATACTTCAACTCTCTTATGTAACTCCTGCCCTTTCTACATCACCCGGTATCTTGTTCTTTTCCTTTCTCTCTACCTTCACAAATGTCTTCACTCCTGTGTTCACATCCTTCTCTTGCCTTTTCTCTTTCACCCACTGTAGTTGGTTCGTCTTTGTATATACTCTCCTCCTGCATAATAGCAACTCTCTTATGTAACTCCTGCCCTTTCTACATCACCCCGGTATCTTGTTCTTTTCCTTTCTCTCTACCTTCACCAAATGTCTTCACTCCTGTGTTCACATCCTTCTCTTGCCTTTTCTCTTTCACCCACTGTAGTTGGTTCGTCTTTGTATATACTCTCCTCCTGCATAATACTTCAACTCTCTTATGTAACTCAGCCCTTTCTACATCACCCCGGGTATCTTGTTCTTTTCCTTTCTCTCTACCTTCGCAAATGTCTTCACTCCTGTGTTCACATCCTTCTCTTGCCTTTTCTGCACCCACTGTAGTTGGTTCGTCTTTGTATATACTCTCCTCCTGCATAATACTTCAACTCTCTTATGTAACTCCTGCCCTTTCTACATCACCCCGGTATCTTGTTCTTTTCCTTTCTCTCTACCTTCGCAAATGTCTTCACTCCTGTGTTCACATCCTTCTCTTGCCTTTTCTCTTTCACCCACTGTAGTTGGTTCGTCTTTGTATATACTCTCCTCCTGCATAATACTTCAACTCTCTTATGTAACTCCAGCCCTTTCTACATCACCAGTGCTCTTGTTCTTTTCCTTTCTCTCTACCTTCCTGGGCTCTTCACTCCTGTGTTCACATCCTTCTCCCCTTTTTCTCTTTCACCCACTGTAGTTGATTCGTCTTTGTATATACTCTCCTCCTGCATAATACTTCAACTCTCTTATGTAACTCCTGCCCTTTCTACCTCACCCCGGTATCTTGTTCTTTTCCTTTCTCTCTACCTTCGCAAATGTCTTCACTCCTGTGTTCACATCCCTTCTCTTGCCTTTTCTCTTTCACCCTGTAGTTGGTTCGTCTTTGTATATACTCTCCTCCTGCATAATACTTCAACTCTCTTATGTAACTCCAGCCCTTTCTACATCACCCGGGTATCTTGTTCTTTTCCTTTCTCTCTACCTTCGCAAATGTCTTCACTCCTGTGTTCACATCCTTCTCTTGCCTTTCTCTTTCACCCACTGTAGTTGGTTCGTCTTTGTATATACTCTCCTCCTGCATAATACTTCAACTCTCTTATGTAACTCCAGCCCTTTCTACCACATCACCCCGGAGTATCTTGTTCTTTCCTTTCTCTCTACCTTCGCAACTGCCTTCAATCCTGTGTTCACATCCTTCTCTTGCCTTTTCTCTTTCACCCACTGTAGTTGGTTCGTCTTTGTATATACTCTCCTCCTGCATAATGCCAACTCTCTTATGTAACTCAGCCCTTTCTACATCACCCCGGGTATCTTGTTCTTTTCCTTTCTCTCTACCTTCGCAACTGCCTTCACTTCTGTGTTCACATCCTTCTCTTGCCTTTTCTCTTTCACCCACTGTAGTTGGTTCGTCTTTGTATTTACTCTCCCTCCGCCATAATACTTCGCTCTCTTATGTAACTCCAGCCCTTTCTACATCACCCCGGGTATCTTGTTCTTTTCCTTTCTCTCTACCTTCGCAACTGTCTTCACTCCTGTGTTCACATCCTTCTCTTGCCTTTTCTCTTTAACCCCTGTAGTTGGTTCGTCTTTGTATTTACTCTCCTCCTGCACTTAATACTTCAACTCTCTTATGTAACTCCAGCCCTTTCTACATCACCCCGGGTATCTTGTTCTTTTCCTTTCTCTCCTACCTTCGCAAATGTCTTCACTCCTGTGTTCACATCCTTCTCTTGCCTTTTCTCTTTCACCCACTGTAGTTGGTTCGTCTTTGTATTTACTCTCCTCCTGCATAATACTTCAACTCTCTTATGTAACTCCAGCCCTTTCTACATCACCCCGGGTATCTTGTTCTTTCCTTTCTCTCTACCTTCGCAACTGTCTTCACTCCTGTGTTCACATCCCTTCTCTTGCCTTTTCTCTTTAACCCCCTGTAGTTGGTTCGTCTTTGTATTTACTCTCCTCCTGCATAATACTTCAACTCTCTTATGTAACTCCAGCCCTTTCTACATCACCCCGGGTATCTTGTTCTTTTCTTTCTCTCTACCTTCGCAAATGTCTTCACTCCTGTGTTCACATCCCTTCTCTTGCCTTTTCTCTTTCACCCACTGTAGTTGGTTCGTCTTTGTATTTACTCTCCTCCTGCATAATACTTCAACTCTCTTATGTAACTCCAGCCCTTTCTACATCACCCCGGGTATCTTGTTCTTTCCTTTCTCTCTACCTTCACCAAATGTCTTCACTCCTGTGTTCACATCCTTCTCTTGCCTTTTCTCTTTCACCACTGTAGTTGGTTCGTCTTTGTATATACTCTCCTCCTGCATAATACTTCAACTCTCTTATGTAACTCAGCCCTTTCTACATCACCCCGGGTATCTTGTTCTTTTCCTTTCTCTCTCTGCCCATAAATGTCTTCACTCCTGTGTTCACATCCTTCTCTTGCCTTTTCTCTTTCACCCACTGTAGTTGGTTCGTCTTTGTATATACTCTCCTCCTGCATAATACTTCAACTCTCTTATGTAACTCCAGCCCTTTCTACATCACCCCGGGTATCTTGTTCTTTTCCTTTCTCTCTACCTTCGCAAATGTCTTCACTCCTGTGTTCACATCCTTCTCTTGCCTTTTCTCTTTCACCCACTGTAGTTGGTTCGTCTTTGTATTTACTCTCCTCCTGCATAATACTTCAACTCTCTTATGTAACTCCAGCCCTTTCTACATCACCCCGGGTATCTTGTTCTTTCCTTTCTCTCTACCTTCGCAAATGTCTTCACTCCTGTGTTCACATCCTTCTCTTGCCTTTTCTCTTTCACCCACTGTAGTTGGTTCGTCTTTGTATTTACTCTCCTCCTGCATAATACTTCAACTCTCTTGTAACTCCAGCCCTTTCTACATCACCCCGGGTATCTTGTTCTTTTCCTTTCTCTCTACCTTCGCAAATGTCTTCACTCCTGTGTTCACATCCTTCTCTTGCCTTTTCTCTTTAACCCCCTGTAGTTGGTTCGTCTTTGTATATACTCTCCTCCTGCATAATACTTCAACTCTCTTATGTAACTCCAGCCCTTTCTACATCACCCCGGGTATCTTGTTCTTTTCCTTTCTCTCTACCTTCACAAATGTCTTCACTCCTGTGTTCACATCCTTCTCTTTGCCTTTTCTCTTTAACCCCCTGTAGTTGGTTCGTCTTTGTATATACTCTCCTCCTGCACTTAATACTTCCAACTCTCTTATGTAACTCCAGCCCTTTCTACATCACCCCGGGTATCTTGTTCTTTTCCTTTCTCTCTACCTTCGCAAATGCTTCACTCTGTGTTCCCATCCTTCTCTTGCCTTTTCTCTTTCACCCTGTAGTTGGTTCGTCTTTGTATATACTCTCCTCCTGCATAATACTTCAGCTCTCTTATGTAACTCCAGCCCTTTCTACATCACCCCGGGTATCTTGTTCTTTTCCTTTCTCTCTACCTTCGCAAATGTCTTCACTCCTGTGTTCACATCCTTCTCTTGCCTTTTCTCTTTCACCCACTGTAGTTGGTTCGTCTTTGTATATACTCTCCTCCTGCATAATACTTCAACTCTCTTATGTAACTCCAGCCTTTCTACATCACCCCGGGTATCTTGTTCTTTTCCTTTCTCTCTACCTTCGCAAATGTCTTCTCCTGTGTTCACATCCTTCTCTTGCCTTTCTCTTTCACCCACTGTAGTTGGTTCGTCTTTTGTATATACTCTCCTCCTGCATAATACTTCAACTCTCTTATGTAACTCCAGCCCTTTCTACATCACGGGTATCTTGTTCTTTTCCTTTCTCTCTGCAACCCCAAATGTCTTCACTCCTGTGTTCACATCCTTCTCTTGCCTTTTCTCTTTCACCCACTGTAGTTGGTTCGTCTTTGTATATACTCTCCTCCTGCATAATACTTCAACTCTCTTATGTAACTCCAGCCCTTTTCTACATCATCCCGGGTATCTTGTTCTTTTCCTTTCTCTCTACCTTCGCAAATGTCTTCACTCCTGTGTTCACATCCTTCTCTTGCCTTTTCTCTTTCACCCACTGTAGTTGGTTCGTCTTTGTATATACTCTCCTCCTGCATAATACTTCAACTCTCTTATGTAGCTCCAGCCCTTTCCTTATCACCCCGGAGTATCTTGTTCTTTTCCTTTCTCTCTACCTTCGCAAATGTCTTCACTCCTGTGTTCACATCCTTCTCTTGCCTTTTCTCTTTCACCCACTGTAGTTGGTTCGTCTTTGTATATACTCTCCTCCTGCATAATACTTCAACTCTCTTATGTAACTCCAGCCCTTTCTACATCACGGGTATCTTGTTCTTTTCCTTTCTCTCTACCTTCGCAAATGTCTTCACTCCTGTGTTCACATCCTTCTCTTGCCTTTCTCTTTCACCCACTGTAGTTGGTTCGTCTTTATATTTGCTCTCCTCCTGCATAATACTTCAACTCCTCTTATGTAACTCCAGCCCTTTCTCCCCATCCACCCCGGGTATCTTGTTCTTTTCCTTTCTCTCTACCTTCGCAAATGTCTTCACTCCTGTGTTCACATCCTTCTCTTGCCTTTTCTCTTTAACCCCTGTAGTTGGTTCGTCTTTGTATATACTCTCCTCCTGCATAATACTTCAACTCTCTTATGTAACTCCAGCCCTTTCTACATCACCCCAGTTATCTTGTTCTTTCCTTTCTCTCTACCTTCGCAACTGCCTTCAATCCTGTGTTCACATCCTTCTCTTGCCTTTTCTCTTTAACCCCCTGTAGTTGGTTCGTCTTTGTATATACTCTCCTCCTGCATAATACTTCAACTCTCTTATGTAACTCCAGCCCTTTCTACATCATCCCGGGTATCTTGTTCTTTTCCTTTCTCTCTACCTTCGCAAATGTCTTCACTCCTGTGTTCACATCCTTCTCTTGCCTTTTCTCTTTAACCCCCTGTAGTTGGTTCGTCTTTGTATATGCTCTCCTCCTGCATAATACTTCAACTCTCTTATGTAACTCCAGCCCTTTCTACATCACCCAGGCCATCTTGTTCTTTTCCTTTCTCTCTACCTTCGCAAATGTCTTCACTCCTGTGTTCACATCCTTCTCTTGCCTTTTCTCTTTCACCCTGTAGTTGGTTCGTCTTTGTATATACTCTCCTCCTGCACTTAATACTTCAACTCTCTTATGTAACTCCAGCCCTTTCTATCCACCCGGGTATCTTGTTCTTTTCCTTTCTCTCTACCTTCGCAAATGTCTTCACTCCTGTGTTCACATCCTTCTCTTGCCTTTTCTCTTTCACCCACTGTAGTTGGTTCGTCTTTGTATATACTCTCCTCCTGCATAATACTTCAACTCTCTTATGTAACTCCAACCCTTTCTACATCACCCGGGTATCTTGTTCTTTTCCTTTCTCTCTACCTTCGCAAATGTCTTCACTCCTGTGTTCACATCCTTCTCTTGCCTTTTCTCTTTCACCCACTGTAGTTGGTTCGTCTTTGTATATACTCTCCTCCTGCATAATACTTCAACTCTCTTATGTAACTCCTGCCCTTTCTACATCACCCCGGTTATCTTGTTCTTTTCCTTTCTCTCTACCTTCGCAACTGTCTTCACTCCTGTGTTCACATCCTTCTCTTGCCTTTTCTCTTTCACCCACTGTAGTTGGTTCGTCTTTATTATATACTCTCCTCCTGCATAATACTTCAACTCTCTTATGTAACTCCTGCCCTTTCTACATCACCCGGTTATCTTGTTCTTTTCCTTTCTCTCTACCTTCGCAACTGTCTTCACTCCTGTGTTCACATCCTTCTCTTGCCTTTTCTCTTTCACCCACTGTAGTTGGTTCGTCTTTGTATATACTCTCCTCCTGCATAATACTTCAACTCTCTTATGCTCCAGCCCTTTCTACATCACCCCGGGTATCTTGTTCTTTTTCCTTTCTCTCTACCTTCGCAAATGTCTTCACTCCTGTGTTCACATCCTTCTCTTGCCTTTTCTCTTTCACCCACTGTAGTTGGTTCGTCTTTGTATATACTCTCCTCCTGCATAATACTTCAACTCTCTTATGTAACTCCAGCCCTTTCTACATCACCCCGGGTATCTTGTTCTTTTCCTTTCTCTCTACCTTCGCAAATGTCTTCACTCCTGTGTTCACATCCTTCTCTTGCCTTTTCTCTTTCACCCACTGTGGATTGGTTCGTCTTTGTATATACTCTCCTCCTGCATAATACTTCAACTCTCTTATGTAACTCAGCCCTTTCTACATCACCCCGGGTATCTTGTTCTTTTCCTTTCTCTCTACCTTCGCAAATGTCTTCACTCCTGTGTTCACATCCTTCTCTTGCCTTTTCTCTTTCACCCACTGTAGTTGGTTCGTCTTTGTATATACTCTCCTCCTGCATAATACTTCAACTCTCTTATGTAACTCCAGCCCTTTCTACATCACCCCGGGTATCTTGTTCTTTTCCTTTCTCTCTACCTTCGCAAATGTCTTCACTCCTGTGTTCACATCCTTCTCTTGCCTTTTCTCTTTCACCCACTGTAGTTGGTTCGTCTTTGTATATACTCTCCTCCTGCATAATACTTCAACTCTCTTATGTAACTCCAGCCCTTTCTACATCACCCAGGTATCTTGTTCTTTTCCTTTCTCTCTACCTTCGCAAATGTCTTCACTCCTGTGTTCACATCCTTCTCTTGCCTTTTCTCTTTCACCCACTGTAGTTGGTTCGTCTTTGTATATACTCTCCTCCTGCATAATACTTCAACTCTCTTATGTAACTCCTGCCCTTTCTACATCACCCCGGTTATCTTGTTCTTTTCCTTTCTCTCTACCTTCGCAACTGTCTTCACTCACTGTGTTCACATCCTTCTCTTGCCTTTTCTCTTTCACCCACTGTAGTTGGTTCGTCTTTGTATATACTCTCCTCCTGCATAATACTTCAACTCTCTTATGTAACTCCAGCCTTTCTACATCACCCCGGTTATCTTGTTCTTTTCCTTTCTCTCTACCTTCGCAACTGTCTTCACTCCTGTGTTCACATCCTTCTCTTGCCTTTTCTCTTTCACCCATAACCAATTGGTTCGTCTTTGTATATACTCTCCTCCTGCATAATACTTCAACTCTCTTATGTAGCTCAGCCCTTTCTACATCACCCCGGTTATCTTGTTCTTTTCCTTTCTCTACCTTCGCAACTGTCTTCACTCCTGTGTTCACATCCTTCTCTTGCCTTTTCTCTTTCACCTGTAATTGGTTCGTCTTTGTATATACTCCTCCTGCATAATACTTCAACTCTCTTATGTAACTCCAGCCCTTTCTACATCACCCCGGTTATCTTGTTCTTCTTTTCCTTTCTCTCTACCTTCGCAACTGTCTTCACTCCTGTGTTCACATCCTTCTCTTGCCTTTTCTCTTTCACCCACTGTAATTGGTTCGTCTTTGTATATACTCTCCTCCTGCATAATACTTCAACTCTCTTATGTAACTCCAGCCCTTTCTACATCACCCCGGGTATCTTGTTCTTTTCCTTCTCTCTACCTTCGCAAATGTCTTCACTCCTGTGTTCACATCCTTCTCTTACACCTTTTCTCTTTCACCCACTGTAGTTGGTTCGTCTTTGTATACTCTCCTCCTGCATAATACTTCAACTCTCTTATGTAACTCCAGCCCTTTCTACATCACGGAGTATCTGTTCTTTTCCTTTCTCTCTACCTTCGCAAATGTCTTCACTCCTGTGTTCACATCCTTCTCTTGCCTTTTCTCTTTCACCCACTGTAGTTGGTTCGTCTTTGTATTTACTCTCCTCCTGCATAATACTTCAACTCTCTTGCTGTAACTCCAGCCCTTTCTACATCACCCCGGGTATCTTGTTCTTTTCCTTTCTCTCTACCTTCGCAAAATGTCTTCACTCCTGTGTTCACATCCTTCTCTTGCCTTTTCTCTTTTACCCACTGTAGTTGGTTCGTCTTTGTATATACTCTCCTCCTCTGTAATACTTCCAACTCTCTTATGCTGCTCCGCCCTTTCTACATCACCCCGGGTATCTTGTTCCTTTTCTTTTCTCTCTCTACCTTCGCAAATGTCTTCACTCCTGTGTTCACATCCTTCTCTTGCCTTTTCTCTTTCACCCGCCTTAGTTGGTTCGTCTTTGTATTTACTCTCCTCCTGCATAATACTTCAACTCTCTTATGTAACTCCAGCCCTTTCTACATCACCCCGAGGTATCTTGTTCTTTTCCTTTCTCTCTACCTTCGCAAATGTCTTCACTCCTGTGTTCACATCCTTCTCTTGCCTTTTCTCTTTCACCCACTGTAGTTGGTTCGTCTTTGTATTTACTCTCCTCCTGCATAATACTTCAACTCTCTCTTATGTAACTCCAGCCCTTTCTACATCACCCCGGGTATCTTGTTCTTTTCCTTTCTCTCTACCTTCGCAAATGTCTTCACTCTGTGTTCACATCCTTCTCTTGCCTTTTCTCTTTCACCCACTGTAGTTGGTTCGTCTTTGTATATACTCTCCTCCTGCATAATACTTCAACTCTCTTATGTAACTCCTGCCCTTTCTACATCACCCCGGTTATCTTGTTCTTTTCCTTTCTCTCTACCTTCGCAACTGTCTTCACTCCTGTGTTCACATCCTTCTCTTGCCTTTTCTCTTTCACCCCCTGTAGTTGGTTCGTCTTTGTATGCTCTCTCCTCCTGCATAATACTTCAACTCTCTTATGTAACTCCAGCCCTTTCTACATCACCCCGGGTATCTTGTTCTTTTCCTTTCTCTCTACCTTCGCAAATGTCTTCACTCCTGTGTTCACATCCTTCTCTTGCCTTTTCTCTTTCACCCACTGTAGTTGGTTCGTCTTTGTATATACTCTCCTCCTGCATAATACTTCAACTCTCTTATGTAACTCCTGCCCCTTCTACATCACCCCGGTTATCTTGTTCTTTTCCTTTCTCTCTACCTTCGCAACTGTCTTCACTCCTGTGTTCACATCCTTCTCTTGCCTTTTCTCTTTCACCCACTGTGATTGGTTCGTCTTTGTATATACTCTCCTCCCTGCATAATACTTCAACTCTCTTATGTAACTCCAGCCCTTTCTACATCACCCCGGGTATCTTGTTCTTTCCTTTCTCTCTACCTTCGCAAATGTCTTCACTCCTGTGTTCACATCCTTCTCTTGCCTTTTCTCTTTCACCCACTGTAGTTGGTTCGTCTTTGTATATACTCTCCTCCTGCATAATACTTCAACTCTCTTATGTAACTCCAGCCCTTTCTACATCACCCCGGGTATCTTGTTCTTTTCCTTTCTCTCTACCTTCGCAAATGTCTTCACTCCTGTGTTCACATCCTTCTCTTGCCTTTTCTCTTTCACCCACTGTAGTTGGTTCGTCTTTGTATATACTCTCCTCCTGCATAATACTTCAACTCTCTTATGTAACTCAGCCCTTTCTACATCACGGGTATCTTGTTCTTTTCCTTTCTCTCTACCTTCGCAAATGTCTTCACTCCTGTGTTCACATCCTTCTCTTGCCTTTTCTCTTTCACCCACTGTAGTTGGTTCGTCTTTGTATATATACTCTCCTCCTGCATAATACTTCAACTCTCTTATGTAACTCCAGCCCTTTCTACATCACCCGGGTATCTTGTTCTTTTCCTTTCTCTCTACCTTCGCAACTGTCTTCACTCCTGTGTTCACATCCTTCTCTTGCCTTTTCTCTTTCACCCACTGTAATTGGTTCGTCTTTGTATATACTCTCCTCCTGCATAATACTTCAACTCTCTTATGTAACTCCAGCCCTTTCTACATCACCCCGGGTATCTTGTTCTTTTCCTTTCTCTCTACCAGCCGCAACTGTCTTCACTCCTGTGTTCACATCCTTCTCTTGCCTTTCTCTTTCACCCACTGTAATTGGTTCGTCTTTGTATATACTCTCCTCCTGCATAATACTTCAACTCTCTTATGTAACTCCAGCCCTTTCTACATCACCCGGGTATCTTGTTCTTTTCCTTTCTCTCTACCTTCGCAACTGTCTTCACTCCTGTGTTCACATCCTTCTCTTGCCTTTCTCTTTCACCCACTGTAATTGGTTCGTCTTTGTATATACTCTCCTCCTGCATAATACTTCAACTCTCTTATGTAACTCAGCCCTTTCTACATCACCCCGGGTATCTTGTTCTTTTTCCTTTCTCTACCTTCGCAACTGTCTTCACTCCTGTGTTCACATCCTTCTCTTGCCTTTTCTCTTTCACCCACTGTAATTGGTTCGTCTTTGTATATACTCTCCTCCTGCATAATACTTCAACTCTCTTATGTAACTCCAGCCCTTTTCTACATCACCCCGGGTATCTTGTTCTTTTCCTTTCTCTCTACCTTCACAACTGTCTTCACTCCTGTGTTCACATCCTTCTCTTGCCTTTTCTCTTTCACCCACTGTAGTTGGTTCGTCTTTGTATATACTCCTCCTCCTGCATAATACTTCAACTCTCTTATGTAACTCCAGCCCTTTCTACACTCACCGGGTATCTTGTTCTTTTCCTTTCTCTCTACCTTCATAAATGTCTTCACTCCTGTGTTCACATCCTTCTCTTGCCTTTTCTCTTTCACCCACTGTAGTTGGTTCGTCTTTGTATTTACTCTCCTCCTGCATAATACTTCAACTCTCTTATGTAACTCAGCCCTTTCTACATCACCCCGGGTATCTTGTTCTTTTCCTTTCTCTCTACCTTCGCAAATGTCTTCACTCCTGTGTTCACATCCTTCTCTTGCCTTTTCTCTACACCCACTGTAGTTGGTTCGTCTTTGTATATACTCTCCTCATCACATAATACTTCAACTCTCTTATGTAACTCCTGCCCTTTCTACATCACCCCGGGTATCTTGTTCTTTCCTTTCTCTCTACCTTCGCAAATGTCTTCACTCCTGTGTTCACATCCTTCTCTTGCCTTTTCTCTTTCACCCACTGTAGTTGGTTCGTCTTTGTATATACTCTCCTCCTGCATAATACTTCAACTCTCTTATGTAACTCCAGCCCTTTCTACACATCACCCCGGGTATCTTGTTCTTTTCCTTTCTCTCTACCTTCGCAAATGTCTTCACTCCTGTGTTCACATCCTTCTCTTGCCTTTTCTCTTTCACCCACTGTAGTTGGTTCGTCTTTGTATTTACTCTCCTCCTGCATAATACTTCAACTCTCTTATGTAACTCCAGCCCTTTCTACATCACCCGGGTATCTTGTTCTTTTCCTTTCTCTCTACCTTCGCAAATGTCTTCACTCCTGTGTTCACATCCTTCTCTTGCCTTTTCTCTTTCACCCACTGTAGTTGGTTCGTCTTTGTATTTACTCTCCTCCTGCATAATACTTCAACTCTCTTATGTAACTCCAGCCCTTTCTACATCGCAGCGTTATCTTGTTCTTTTCCTTTCTCTCTACCTTCGCAAATGTCTTCACTCCTGTGTTCACATCCTTCTCTTGCCTTTTCTCTTTCACCCACTGTAGTTGGTTCGTCTTTGTATATACTCTCCTCCTGCATAATACTTCAACTCTCTTATGTAACTCAGCCCTTTCTACATCACCCCGGGTATCTTGTTCTTTTCCTTTCTCTCTACCTTCGCAAATGTCTTCACTCCTGTGTTCACATCCTTCTCTTGCCTTTTCTCTTTCACCCACTGTAGTTGGTTCGTCTTTGTATTTACTCTCCTCCTGCATAATACTTCAACTCTCTTATGTAACTCCAGCCCTTTCTACATCACCCCGGTTATCTTGTTCTTTTCCTTTCTCTCTACCTTCGCCTTTCTGTCTTCACTCCTGTGTTCACATCCTTCTCTTGCCTTTTCTCTTTCACCCACTGTAGTTGGTTCGTCTTTGTATATACTCTCCTCCTGCATAATCTTCAACTCTCTTATGTAACTCAGCCCTTTCTACATCACCCCGGGTATCTTGTTCTTTTCCTTTCTCTCTACCTTCGCAAATGTCTTCACTCCTGTGTTCACATCCTTCTCTTGCCTTTTCTCTTTCACCCACTGTAGTTGGTTCGTCTTTGTATATACTCTCCTCCTGCATAATACTTCAACTCTCTTATGTAACTCCAGCCCTTTCTACATCACCCCGGGTATCTTGTTCTTTTCCTTTCTCTCTACCTTCATAAATGTCTTCACTCCTGTGTTCACATCCTTCTCTTGCCTTTTCTCTTTCACCCACTGTAGTTGGTTCGTCTTTGTATATACTCTCCTCCTGCATAATACTTCAACTCTCTTATGTAACTCCTGCCCTTTCTACATCACCCCGGGTATCTTGTTCTTTTCCTTTCTCTACCTTCGCAAATGTCTTCACTCCTGTGTTCACATCCTTCTCTTGCCTTTTCTCTTTCACCCACTGTAGTTGGTTCGTCTTTGTATATACTCTCCTCTGCATAATACTTCAACTCTCTTATGTAACTCCAGCCCTTTCTACATCACGGGTATCTTGTTCTTTTCCTTTCTCTCTACCTTCGCAAATGTCACTCCTGTGTTCACATCCTTCTCTTGCCTTTTCTCTTTCACCCACTGTAGTTGGTTCGTCTTTGTATATACTCTCCTCCTGCATAATGCTTCAACTCTCTTATGTAACTCCAGCCCTTTCTACATCACCCCGGGTATCTTGTTCTTTCCTTTCTCTCTACCTTCGCAAATGTCTTCACTCCTGTGTTCACATCCTTCTCTTGCCTTTTCTCTTTCACCCACTGTAGTTGGTTCGTCTTTGTATATACTCTCCTCCTGCATAATACTTCAACTCTCTTATGTAACTCCAGCCCTTTCTACATCACCCCGGGTATCTTGTTCTTTTCCTTTCTCTCTACCTTCGCAAATGTCTTCACTCCTGTGTTCACATCCTTCTCTTGCCTTTTCTCTTTCACCCACTGTAGTTGGTTCGTCTTTGTATATACTCTCCTCCTGCATAATACTTCAACTCTCTTATGTAACTCCAGCCCTTTCTACATCACCCCGGGTATCTTGTTCTTTTCCTTTCTCTCTACCTTCGCAAATGTCTTCACTCCTGTGTTCACATCCTTCTCTTGCCTTTTCTCTTTCACCCACTGTAGTTGGTTCGTCTTTGTATATACTCTCCCTCTGCATAATACTTCAACTCTCTTATGTAACTCCAGCCCTTTCTACATCACCCCGGGTATCTTGTTCTTTCCTTTCTCTCTACCTTCGCAAATGTCTTCACTCCTGTGTTCACATCCTTCTCTTGCCTTTTCTCTTTCACCCACTGTAGTTGGTTCGTCTTTGTATATACTCTCCTCCTGCATAATACTTCAACTCTCTTGTAACTCCAGCCCTTTCTACATCACCCCAGTTGTCTTGTTCTTTTCCTTTCTCTCTACCTTCGCAAATGTCTTCACTCCTGTGTTCACATCCTTCTCTTGCCTTTTCTCTTTCACCCACTGTAGTTGGTTCGTCTTTGTATATACTCTCCTCCTGCATAATACTTCAACTCTCTTATGTAACTCCTGCCCTTTCTACATCACCCCGGGTATCTTGTTCTTTTCCTTTCTCTCTACCTTCGCAAATGTCTTCACTCCTGTGTTCACATCCTTCTCTTGCCTTTTCTCTTTCACCCACTGTAGTTGGTTCGTCTTTGTATATACTCTCCTCCTGCATAATGGCAACTCTCTTATGTAACTCCAGCCCTTTCCTACATCACCCCGGGTATCTTGTTCTTTTCCTTTCTCTCTACCTTCATAAATGTCTTCACTCCTGTGTTCACATCCTTCTCTTGCCTTTTCTCTTTCACCCACTGTAGTTGGTTCGTCTTTGTATATACTCTCCTCCTGCATAATACTTCAACTCTCTTATGTAACTCCCTGCCCTTTCTACATCACCCCGGGTATCTTGTTCTTTCCTTTCTCTCTACCTTCGCAAAATGTCTTCACTCCTGTGTTCACATCCTTCTCTTGCCTTTTCTCTTTCACCCACTGTAGTTGGTTCGTCTTTGTATATACTCTCCTCCTGCATAATACTCAACTCTCTTATGTAACTCCCGCCCTTTCTACATCCACCCCGGTATCTTGTTCTTTTCCTTTCTCTCTACCTTCGCAAATGTCTTCACTCCTGTGTTCACATCCTTCTCTTGCCTTTTCTCTTTCACCCACTGTAGTTGGTTCGTCTTTGTATATACTCTCCTCCTGCATAATACTTCAACTCTCTTATGTAACTCCAGCCCTTTCTACATCACCCCGGGTATCTTGTTCTTTTCCTTTCTCTCTACCTTCGCAAATGTCTTCACTCCTGTGTTCACATCCTTCTCTTGCCTTTTCTCTTTCACCCACTGTAGTTGGTTCGTCTTTGTATATACTCTCCTCCTGCATAATACTTCAACTCTCTTATGTAACTCCAGCCCTTTCTACATCACCCCGGTTATCTTGTTCTTTTCCTTTCTCTCTACCTTCGCAACTGTCTTCACTCCTGTGTTCACATCCTTCTCTTGCCTTTCTCTTTCACCCACTGTAGTTGGTTCGTCTTTGTATATACTCTCCTCCTGCATAATACTTCAACTCTCTTATGTAACTCCTGCCCTTTCTACATCACCCCGGGTATCTTGTTCTTTTCCTTTCTCTCTACCTTCGCAAATGTCTTCACTCCTGTGTTCACATCCTTCTCTTGCCTTTTCTCTTTCACCCACTGTAGTTGGTTCGTCTTTGTATATACTCTCCTCCTGCATAATACTTCAACTCTCTTATGTAACTCCAGCCCTTTTCTACATCATCCCGGGTATCTTGTTCTTTCCTTTCTCTCTACCTTCGCAAATGTCTTCACTCCTGTTCCACATCCTTCTCTTGCCTTTCTCTTTCACCCACTGTAGTTGGTTCGTCTTTGTATATACTCTCCTCCTGCATAATACTTCAACTCTCTTATGTAACTCCTGCCCTTTCTACATCACCCCGGGTATCTTGTTCTTTTCCTTTCTCTCTACCTTCGCAACTGTCTTCACTCCTGTGTTCACATCCTTCTCTTGCCTTTTCTCTTTCACCCACTGTAGTTGGTTCGTCTTTGTATATACTCTCCTCCTGCATAATACTTCAACTCTCTTATGTAACTCCAGCCCTTTCTACATCACCCCAGGTATCTTGTTCTTTTCCTTTCTCTCTACCTTCGCAAATGTCTTCACTCCTGTGTTCACATCCTTCTCTTGCCTTTTCTCTTTCACCCTGTAGTTGGTTCGTCTTTGTATATACTCTCCTCCTGCATAATACTTCAACTCTCTTATCCGCTCAGCCTTTCTACATCACCCCGGGTATCTTGTTCTTTTCCTTTCTCTCTACCTTCGCAAATGTCTTCACTCCTGTGTTCACATCCTTCTCTTGCCTTTTCTCTTTCACCCACTGTAGTTGGTTCGTCTTTGTATATCTCTCCCTCCTGCATAATACTTCAACTCTCTTATGTAACTCCTGCCCTTTTCTACATCACCCCAGGTATCTTGTTCTTTTCCTTTCTCTCTACCTTCATAGCTGTCTTCACTCTGTGTTCACATCCTTCTCTTGCCTTTTCTCTTTCACCCACTGTAGTTGGTTCGTCTTTGTATATACTCTCCTCCTGCATAATACTTCAACTCTCTTATGTAACTCCAGCCCTTTCTACATCACCCCGGGTATCTTGTTCTTTTCCTTTCTCTCTACCTTCGCAAATGTCTTCACTCCTGTGTTCACATCCTTCTCTTGCCTTTTCTCTTTCACCCACTGTAGTTGGTTCGTCTTTGTATATACTCTCCTCCTGCATAATACTTCAACTCTCTTGTAACTCCAGCGCTCACATCACCCCGGGTATCTTGTTCTTTTCCTTTCTCTCTACCTTCGCAAATGTCTTCACTCCTGTGTTCACATCCTTCTCTTGCCTTTTCTCTTTCACCCACTGTAGTTGGTTCGTCTTTGTATATACTCTCCTCCTGCATAATACTTCCAACTCTCTTATGTAACTCCTGCCCTTTCTACATCACCCCGGGTATCTTGTTCTTTTCCTTTCTCTCTACCTTCGCAACTGTCTTCACTCCTGTGTTCACATCCTTCTCTTGCCTTTTCTCTTTCACCCACTGTAGTTGGTTCGTCTTTGTATATACTCTCCTCCTGCATAATACTTCAACTCTCTTATGTAACTCCAGCCCTTTCATCACCCCGGGTATCTTGTTCTTTTCCTTTCTCTCTACCTTCGCAAATGTCTTCACTCCTGTGTTCACATCCTTCTCTTGCCTTTTCTCTTTCACCCACTGTAGTTGGTTCGTCTTTGTATATACTCTCCTCCTGCACAATACTTCAACTCTCTTATGTAACTCCAGCCCTTTCTACATCACCCCGGGTATCTTGTTCTTTTCCTTTCTCTCTACCTTCATAAATGTCTTCACTCCTGTGTTCACATCCTTCTCTTCTTTTCTCTTTCACCTGTAGTTGGTTCGTCTTTGTATTTACTCTCCTCCTGCATAATACTTCAACTCTCTTATGTAACTCCAGCCCTTTCTACATCCACCCAGGTATCTTGTTCTTTTCCTTTCTCTCTACCTTCGCAAATGTCTTCACTCCTGTGTTCACATCCTTCTCTTGCCTTTTCTCTTTCACCCACTGTAGTTGGTTCGTCTTTGTATACTCTCCTCCTGCATAATACTTCAACTCTCTTATGTAACTCCAGCCCTTTCTACATCACCCCGGGTATCTTGTTCTTTTCCCTTTCTCTCTACCTTCGCAAATGTCTTCACTCCTGTGTTCACATCCTTCTCTTGCCTTTTTTCTCTTTCACCCACTGTAGTTGGTTCGTCTTTGTATTTACTCTCCTCCTGCATAATACTTCAACTCTCTTATGTAACTCCAGCCCTTTCTACATCACCCCGGGTATCTTGTTCTTTTCCTTTTTCCTCTCTACCTTCGCAAATGTCTTCACTCCTGTGTTCACATCCTTCTCTTGCCTTTTTCTCTTTCACCCACTGTAGTTGGTTCGTCTTTGTATTTACTCTCCTCCTGCATAATACTTCAACTCTCTTATGTAACTCAACCCTTTCTACATCACGGAGTATCTTGTTCTTTTCCTTTCTCTCTACCTTCGCAAATGTCTTCACTCCTGTGTTCACATCCTTCTCTTGCCTTTTCTCTTTCACCCACTGTAGTTGGTTCGTCTTTGTATTTACTCTCCTCCTGCATAATACTTCAACTCTCTTATGTAACTCCAACCCTTTCTACATCACCCCGGGTATCTTGTTCTTTTCCTTTCTCTCTACCTTCACCAAATGTCTTCACTCCTGTGTTCACATCCTTCTCTTGCCTTTTCTCTTTAACCCCCTGTAGTTGGTTCGTCTTTGTATTTACTCTCCTCCTGCGCAATACTTCAACTCTCTTATGTAACTCAGCCCTTTCTACATCTTGGGTATCTTGTTCTTTTCCTTTCTCTCTACCTTCGCAAATGTCTTCCTCCTGTGTTCACATCCTTCTCTTGCCTTTTCTCTTTCACCCACTGTAGTTGGTTCGTCTTTGTATTTACTCTCCTCCTGCATAATACTTCAACTCTCTTATGTAACTCCAGCCCTTTCTACATCACCCCGGGTATCTTGTTCTTTTCCTTTCTCTCTACCTTCGCAAATGTCTTCACTCCTGTGTTCACATCCTTCTCTTGCCTTTTCTCTTTCACCCACTGTAGTTGGTTCGTCTTTGTATTTACTCCTCACTCTGCATAATACTTCAACTCTCTTATGTAACTCAGCCCTTTCTACATCACCCCGGGTATCTTGTTCTTTTCCTTTCTCTCTACCTTCGCAGCTGCCTTCAATCCTGTGTTCACATCCTTCTCTTGCCTTTTCTCTTTCACCCACTGTAGTTGGTTCGTCTTTGTATTTACTCTCCTCCTGCATAATACTTCAACTCTCTTATGTAACTCCAGCCCTTTCTACATCACCCCCGGGTATCTTGTTCTTTTCCTTTCTCTCTACCTTCGCAAATGTCTTCACTCCTGTGTTCACATCCTTCTCTTGCCTTTTCTCTTTTCACCCACTGTAGTTGGTTCGTCTTTGTATTTACTCTCCTCCTGCATAATACTTCAACTCTCTTATGTAACTCCAGCCCTTTCTACATCACCCCGGGTATCTTGTTCTTTTCCTTTCTCTCTACCTTCGCAAATGTCTTCAATCCTGTGTTCACATCCTTCTCTTGCCTTTTCTCTTTCACCCACTGTAGTTGGTTCGTCTTTGTATATACTCTCCTCCTGCATAATACTTCAACTCTCTTATGTAACTCCAGCCCTTTCTACATCACGGGTATCTTGTTCTTTTCCTTTCTCTCTTACCTTCGCAAATGTCTTCACTCCTGTGTTCACATCCCTTCTCTTGCCTTTTCTCTTTCTGCCACACTGTAGTTGGTTCGTCTTTGTATTTACTCTCCTCCTGCATAATACTTCCAACTCTCTTATGTAACTCCAGCCCTTTCTACATCACCCCGGGTATCTTGTTCTTTTCCTTTCTCTCTACCTTCGCAAATGTCTTCAATCCGTGTTCACATCCTTCTCTTGCCTTTTCTCTTTCACCCACTGTAGTTGGTTCGTCTTTGTATTTACTCTCCTCCTGCATAATACTTCAACTCTCTTATGCCAACTCAGCCTTTCTACATCACCCCGGGTATCTTGTTCTTTTCCTTTCTCTCTACCTTCGCAAATGTCTTCACTCCTGTGTTCCACATCCTTCTCTTGCCTTTTCTCTTTAACCCCCTGTAGTTGGTTCGTCTTTGTATTTACTCTCCTCCTGCATAATACTTCAACTCTCTTATGTAACTCCCGCCCTTTCTACATCACCCCGGTTATCTTGTTCTTTTCCTTTCTCTCTACCTTCGCAACTGCCTTCAATCCTGTGTTCACATCCTTCTCTTGCCTTTTCTCTTTTCACCCACTGTAGTTGGTTCGTCTTTGTATATACTCTCCTCCTGCATAATACTTCCAACTCTCTTATGTAACTCCAGCCTTTCTACATCACCCCGGGTATCTTGTTCTTTTCCTTTCTCTCTACCTTCGCAAATGTCTTCACTCCTGTGTTCACATCCTTCTCTTGCCTTTTCTCTTTCACCCACTGTAGTTGGTTCGTCTTTGTATTTACTCTCCTCCTGCATAATACTTCCAACTCTCTTATGTAACTCCAGCCTTTCTACATCACGGGTATCTTGTTCTTTTCCTTTCTCTCTTCCTTCGCAAATGTCTTCACTCCTGTGTTCACATCCTTCTCTTGCCTTTTCTCTTTCACCCACTGTAGTTGGTTCGTCTTTGTATATACTCTCCTCCTGCATAATACTTCAACTCTCTTATGTAACTCAGCCCTTTCTACATCACCCCGGGTATCTTGTTCTTTTCCTTTCTCTCTACCTTCGCAAATGTCTTCACTCCTGTGTTCACATCCTTCTCTTGCCTTTTCTCTTTCACCCACTGTAGTTGGTTCGTCTTTGTATTTACTCTCCTCCTGCATAATACTTCAACTCTCTTATGTAACTCAGCCCTTTCTACATCACCCCGGGTATCTTGTTCTTTTCCTTTCTCTCTACCTTCGCAAATGTCTTCACTCCTGTGTTCACATCCTTCTCTTGCCTTTTCTCTTTCACCCACCGTAGTTGGTCTGGTTCTCGTATTTACTCTCCTCCCGTACAATACTTCAACTCTCTTATGTAACTCCGTAGCCCTTTCTACATCAACGCTCCTGGGTATCTTGTTCTTTTCCTTTCTCTCTACCTTCGCAAATGTCTTCACTCCTGTGTTCACATCCTTCTCTTGCCTTTTCTCTTTTCACCCACTGTAGTTGGTTCTGCCTTGTATTTACCTCCTCCTGCATAATACTTCAACTCTCTTATGTAACTCCACCCTTTCTACATCACCCCGTTATCTTGTTCTTTTCCTTTTCTCTACCTTCGCAACTGCCTTCAATCCTGTGTTCACATCCTTCTCTTGCCTTTTTCTCTTCACCCACTGTAGTTGGTTCGTCTTTGTATATACCTCTCAAGTAATACTTCAACTCTCTTATGTACCTCCAGCCCTTTTCTACATCTATCACCCCGGGTATCTTGTTCTTTTCCTTTCTCTCTACTGCAACTGCCTTCAATCCTGTGTTCACATCCTTCTCTTGCCTTTTCTCTTTCACCCACTGTAGTTGGTTCGTCTTTGTATATACTTCCCTCCCCTCTGCATAATACTTCAACTCTCTACAGGTAACTCAGCCCTTTCTACATCACCCCGGGTATCTTGTTCTTTTTCTCTTTCTCTCTACCTTCGCAACTGCCTTCAATCCTGTGTTCACATCCTTCTTTGCCTTTTCTTCAATTCACCGTAGTTGGTTCGTTCCCTTTGCATATACTCTCCTCCTGCATAATACTTCAACTCTCTTATGTAACTTCCAGTGCCCTTTCTACATCACCCCGGGTATCTTGTTCTTTTCCTTTCTCTCTACCTTCGCAACTGCCTTCAATCCTGTGTCGGCATCCTTCTCTTGCCTTTTCTTTCACCCACATTGTGGTTGGTTCGTTCTTGTATATACTCTCCTCCTGCATAATACTTCAACTCTCTTATGTAACTCCAGCCCTTTCTACATCACCCCGGTTATCTTGTTCTTTTCCTTTCTCTCTACCTTCGCAACTGCTCTCAATCCTGTGTTCACATCCTTCTCTTGCCTTTTCTCTTTTCACCCACTGTAGTTGGTTCGTCTTTGCATATACTCTCCTCCCTGCATAATATCAACCTCTTATAACTCCAGCCCTTTCTACATCACCCCGGGTATCTTGTTCTTTCTCTTTCTCTCTACCTTCGCAACTGCCTCTCAATCCTGTGTTCACATCCTTCTCTTGCCTTTTCTCTTTCACCCACTGTAGTTGGTTCGTCTTTGTATATACTCTCCTCCTGCATAATACTCTCAACTCTCTTATGTAACTCCAGCCCTTTCTACATCACCCGGGTATCTTGTTCTTTTCCTTTCTCTCTCTACCTTTCTGCAACTGCCTTCAATCCTGTGTTCACATCCTTCTCTTTGCCTTTTCTCACCCACTGTAGTTGGTTCGTCTTTGTATATACTCTCCTCCTGCATAATACTTCAACTCTTTATGTAACTCAGCCCTTTCTACATCACCTCGGGTATCTTGTTCTTTTCTCTCTTTCTCTACCTTCATGGTCTGCCTTCAATCCCGTGTTCACATCCTTCTCTTGCCTTTTTCTTTCACCCACTGTAGTTGGTTCGTCTTTGTATATACTTCCTCCTGCATAATACTTCAACCTCTTATGTAACTCCAGCCCTTTCTACATCATCCTGCATTCTGTTCTTTTCCTTTCTCTCTACCTTCGCAACTGCCTTCAATCCTGTGTTCACATCCTTCTCTTGCCTTTTCTCTTTCACCCACTGTAGTTGGTTCGTCTTTGCATATACTCTCCTCCCCGCATAATACTTCAACTCTCTTATGTAACTCCAGCCCTTTCTACATCACCCCGGGTATCTTGTTTCTTTCCTTTCTCTCTACCTTCGCAACTGCCTTCAATCCTGTGTTCACATCCTTCTCTTGCCTTTTCTTTCACCCACTGTAGTTGGTTCGTCTTTGTATACTCTCCCTCCTGCATAATACTTCAACTCTCTTATGTAACTCCAGCCCTTTCTACATCATCCCGGGTATCTTGTTCTTTTTCCTTTCTCTCTACCTTCGCAACTGCCTTCAATCCTGTGTCTACATCCTTCTCTTGCTCTTTTTCTCTTCACCCACTGTAGTTGGTTCGTCTTTGTATACTCTCCTCCTGCATAATACTTCAACTCTCTTATGTAACTCCAGCCCTTTCTACATCACCCCGGGTATCTTGTTCTTCTCCTTTTCTCTACCTTCGCAACTGCCTTCAATCCTGTGTTCACATCCTTCTCTTGCCTTTTCTTCTTTCACCCACTGTAGTTGGTTCGTCTTTGTATATACTCTCCTCCTGCATAATACTTCAACTCTCTTACAAAACTCCAGCCCTTTCTACATCAATTCCGGGTATCTTGTTCTTTTCCTTTTCTCTACCTTCGCAACTGCCTTCAATCCTGTGTTCACATCCTTCTCTTGCCTTTTCTCTTTCACCCACTGTAGTTGGTTCGTCTTTGTATATACTCTCCTCCTGCATAATACTTCAACTCTCTTATGTAACTCCAGCCCTTTTCTACATCACCCCGGGTATCTTGTTCTTTTTCCTTTCTCTCTACCTTCGCAACTGCCTTCAATCCTGTGTTCACATCCTTCTCTTGCCTTTTCTCTTTTTCACCCACTGTAGTTGGTTCGTCTTTGTATATACTCTCTCCTGCATAATACTTCAACTTCTCTTATGTAACTCCAGCCCTTTCTACATCACCCCGGGTATCTTGTTCTTTTCCTTTCTCTCTACCTTCGCAACTGCCTTCAATCCTGTGTTCACATCCTTCTCTTGCCTTTTCTCTTTCACCCACTGTAGTTGGTTCGTCTTTGTATATACTCTCCTCCTGCATAATACTTCAACTCTCTTATGTAACTCCAGCCCTTTCTACATCACCCCGGTATCTTTGTTCTTTCTTTCTCTACCTTCGCAAATGTCTTCACTCCTGTGTTCACATCCTTCTCTTGCCTTTTCTCTTTCACCCACTGTAGTTGGTTCGTCTTTGTATATACTCTCCTCCTGCATAATACTTCAACTCTCTTATGTAACTCCAGCCCTTTCACATCATCCCGGGCATTCTTGTTCTTTCTCTCTAACTTCCTTGGCAAATGTCTTCACTCCTGTGTTCACATCCTTCTCTTTGCCTTTTCTCTTTCACCCACTGTAGTTGGTTCGTCTTTGTATATACTCTCCTCCTCTGCATAATACTTCAACTCTCTTATGTAACTCCACAGCCCTTTCTACATCACCTCGGGTATCTTGTTCTTTTCTCCTTTTCTCTACCTTCGCAAATGTCTTCTACCCTGTGTTCACATCCTTCTCTTGCCTTTTCTTCACTCACTGTAGTTGGTTCGTCTTTGTATATACTCTCCTCCTGCATAATACTTCAACTCTCTTATGTAACTCCAGCCCTTTCTACATCACCCCGGGTATGTCTTGTTCTTCTTCTCTACCTTCGCAAATGTCTTCACTCCTGTGTTCACATCCTTCTCTTGCCTTTTCTTTCACCCACTGTAGTTGGTTCGTCTTTGTATACTCTCCTCCTGCATAATACTTCAACTCTCTTATGTAACTCCAGCCCTTTCTACATCACCCCGGGTATCTTGTTCTTTTCCTTTCTCTCTACCTTCGCAAATGTCTTCACTCCTGTGTTCACATCCTTCTCTTTGCCTTTTCTCTTTCACTCCACTGTAGTTGGTTCGTCTTTGTATATACTCTCCTCCCCTGCATACTTACTCACCTCTTGGCGTAACCCCAGCCCTTTCTACATCACCCCGGGTATCTTGTTCTTTTCCTTTCTCTCTACCTTTCGCAACTGCCTTCAATCCTGTGTCTACATCCTTCTCTTTGCCTTTTCTCTTTCACCCACCGTAGCTGGTTCGTCTTTGTATATACTCTCCTCCTGCATAATACTTCAACTCTCTTATGTAACTCCAGCCCTTTCTACATCACCCCGGGTATCTTGTTCTTTCCTTTCTCTCTACCTTTGCAACTGCCTTCAATCCTGTGTTCACATCCTCTTTGCCTTTTTCTTTCACCCACTGTAGTTGGTTCGTCTTTGTATATACTCTCCTCCTGCATAATACTTCAACTCTCTTATGTAACTCCAGCCCTTCTACATCACCCTGTGTATCTTGTTCTTTTTCCTTTCTCTCTTCACTCTTCAAATGTCTTCACTCCTGTGTTCACATCCTTCTCTTGCCTTTTCACCCACTGTAGTTGGTTCGTCTTTGTATATACTCTCCCCTCCTGCATAATACTTCAACTCTCTTATGTAACTCCAGCCCTTTCTACATCACCCCGGGGTATCTTGTTCTTTTCCTTTCTCTCTACCTTCGCAACTGCTCTCTAATCCTGTGTTCACATCCTTCTCTTGCCTTTTCTCTTTCACCCACTGTAGCTGGTTCGTCTTTGTATATACTCTCCTCCTTGCATAATACTTCAACTCTCTTATGTAACTCCAGCCCTTTCTACATCACCCCGGGTATCTTGTTCTTTCCTTTCTCTCTACCTTCGCAACTGTCTTCACTCCTGTGTTCACATCCTTCTCTTGCCTTTTTCTTCACCCACTGTAGTTGGTTCGTCTTTTGTATACTTCTCCTGCATAATACTTCAACTCTCTTATGTAACTCAGCCCTTTCTACATCACCCCGGGTATCTTGTTCTTCTTTCTCTCTACCTTCGCAAATGTCTTCACTCCTGTGTTCACATCCTTCTCTTTGCCTTTTCTCTTTCACCCACTGTAGTTGGTCTGTCTTTGTATATACTCTCCTCCTGCATAATATTTCCCAACTCTCTTATGTAACTCCAGCCCTTTCTACATCACCCCGGGTATCTTGTTCTTCTTTCTCTACCTTTGCAAATGTCTTCACTCCTGTGTTCACATCCTTCTCTTGCTCTTCTTTCACCCACTGTAGTTGGTTCGTCTTTGTATACACTCTCCTCCCGCATAATACTTCAACTCTCTTATGTACTCAGCCTTCTTTCTACATCACCCCGGGTATCTTGTTCTTTTCTCTCTTTCTCTCTACCTTCGCAAATGTCTTCACTCCTGTGTTCACATCCTTCTCTTGCCTTTTCTCTTTCACCCACTGTAGTTGGTTCGTCTTTGTATATACTCTCCTCTCCTGCATAATACTTCCTAACCTCTTATGTAACTCCAGCCCTTTCTACATCACCCCGGGTATCTTGTTCTTTTCCTTTCTCTCTACCTTCGCAAATGTCTTCACTCCTGTGTTCACATCCTTCTCTTGCCTTTCTTCACCCACTGTAGTTGGTTCGTCTTTGTATTTACTCTCCTCCTGCATAATACTAACTCTCTTATGTAACTCCAGCCCTTTCTACATCACCCCGGTTATCTTGTTCTTTTCCTTTTCTCTACCTTCGCAACTGCCTTCAATCCTGTGTTCACATCCTTCTCTTGCCTTTTCTCTTTCACCCACTGTAGTTGGTTCGTCTTTGTATATACTCTCCTGCATAATACTAACTCTCTTATGTAACTCAGCCCTTTCTACATCACCCCGGGTATCTTGTTCTTTCTCTCTTTCTCTCTACCTTCGCAACTGCTCTCTTACCCTGTGTTCACATCCTTCTCTTGCTCTTTCTCTTTCACCCACTGTAGTTGGTTCGTCTTTGCTATACTCTCCTCCTGCATAATACTTCAACTCTCTTATGTAACTCCAGCCCTTTCTAGCATCACCCCGGGTATCTTGTTCTTTTCCTTTCTCTCTACCTTCGCAAATGTCTTTTCACTCCTGTGTTCACATCCTTCTCTTGCCTTTTCTCTTTTCACTCCACTGTAGTTGGTTCGTCTTTGTATTTACTCTCCTCCCCCTGCATAATACTTCAACTCTCTTATGTAACTCCAGCCCTTTCTACATCACCCCCCGGGTATCTTGTTCTTTTTCTCTTTCTCTCTCTACCTTCTATAAATGTCTTCACTCCTGTGTTCAACATCCTTCTTTGCCTTTTCTTCTTTCAATTAATTGGAAGCTGTCTTCGTCTTTGTATATACCTCCTCCTGCATAATACTTCAACTCTCTTACGTAACTCCAGCCCTTTCTACATCACCCCGGGTATCTTGTTCTTTTCTCCTCTTTCTCTCTACCTTCGCAAATGTCTTCACTCCTGTGTCTACATCCTTCTCTTTGCTCTTTTCTCTTTCACCCACTGTAGTTGGTTCGTCTTTTACACTTCCCCCGTACAATACTTCAACTCTCTTATGTAACTCCAGCCCTTTTCTACATCACCCCGTACTTTGTTCTTTTCCTTTCTCTCTACCTTCGCAAATGTCTTCACTCCTGTGTTCACATCCTTCTCTTGCCTTTTCTCTTTCACCCACTGCAGTTGGTTCGTCTTTGTATATACTCTCCTCCTGCATAATACTTCAACTCTCTTATGTAACTCCAGCCCTTTCTACATCACCCCGGGTATCTTGTTCTTTTCCTTTCTCTCTACCTTCGCAAATGTCTTCACTCCTGTGTTCACATCCTTCTCTTGCCTTTTCTCTTTCACTCACTGTAGTTGGTCTGTCTTTGTATTTACTCTCCTGCATAATACTTCAACTCTCTTATGTAACTCCAGCCCTTTCTACATCACCCCGGGTATCTTGTTCTTTTCCTTTCTCTCTACCTTCGCAAATGTCTTCACTCCTGTGTTCACATCCTTCTCTTGCCTTTTTCTTTCACCTGACTGTAGTTGGTTCATTCTGTATTTACTCTCCTCCTGCATAATACTTCACCTTCATAACCTGGCCCTTTCTACATCACCCCGGTATTCTTGTTCTTTCTTTTCTCTACCTTCGCAAATGTCTTCACTCCTGTGTTCACATCCTTCTCTTGCCTTTTCTCTTTCACCCACTGTAGTTGTCTGCCTTTGCATTACTCTCCTCCTGCATAATACTTCAACTCTCTTATGTAACTCCAGCCCTTTCTACATCACCTCAGTATCTTGTTCTTTTCCTTTCCTCTACTCTGCAAATGTCTTTCACTCCTGTGTTCACATCCTTCTCTTGCCTTTTCTCTTTCACCCACTGTAGTTGGTTCGTCTTTGTATATACTTCCTCCTGCATAATACTTCAACTCTCTTATGTAACTCCAGCCCTTTCTACATCACCCCGGGTATCTTGTTCTTTCCTTTCTCTCTACCTTCGCAAATGTCTTCACTCCTGTGTTCACATCCTTCTCTTGCCTTTTTCTCTTTCACCCACTGTAGTTGGTTCGTCTTTGTATATACTCTCCTCCTGCATAATACTTCAACTCTCTTATGTAACTCCAGCCCTTTCTACATCACCCCGGGTATCTTGTTCTTTTTCCTTTCTCTACCTTCGCAAATGTCTTCACTCCTGTGTTCACATCCTTCTTTGCCTTTTCTTCTTTCACCCACTGTAGTTGGTTCGTCTTTGTATATACTCTCCTGCATAATACTTCAACTCTCTTATGTAACTCCAGCCCTTTTCTACATCACCCCGGGTATCTTGTTCTTTTCCTTTTCTTCTACCTTCGCAAATGTCTTCACCCCTGTGTTCACATCCTTCTCTTGCCTTTTCTCTTTCACTCCACTGTAGTTGGCTCGTCTTTGTATTTACTCTCCTCCTGCATAATACTTCAACTTTCTTATGTAACTCCAGCCCTTTTCTACATCACCCCGGGTATCTTGTTCTTTTCCTTTCTCTCTACCTTCGCAACTGCCTTCAATCCTGTGTTCACATCCTTCTCTTGCTCTTTTCTTTCACCCACTGTAGTTGGTTCGTCTTTGTATATACTCTCCTCCTGCATAATACTTCAACTCTCTTATGTAACTCCAGCCCTTTCTACATCACCCTGGGTATCTTGTTCTTTTTCCTTTTCTCTACCTTCGCAACTGCCTTCAATCCTGTGTTCACACATCCTTCTCTTGCCTTTTCTCTTTCACCCACTGTAGTTGGTTCGTCTTTGTATATACTCTCCTCCTGCATAATACTTCAACTCTCTTATGTAACTCCAGCCCTTTTCTACATCACCCCGGGTATCTTGTTCTTCTTTCTCTACCTTCGCAACTGTCTTCACTCCTGTGTTCACATCCTTCTCTTGCCTTTTCTCTTTCACCCACTGTAGTTGGTTCGTCTTTGTATATACTCTCCTCCTGCATAATACTTCAACTCTCTTATGTAACTCCAGCCCCTTTCTACATCACCCTCGCATTCTTGTTTTTTCCCTTTCTCTCTACCTTCGCAACTGCCTTCAATCCTGTGTTCACATCCTTCTTGCCTTTTCTCTTTCACCCACTCTCAGAAGCTGGTTCGTCTTTGTATATACTTCTCCTGCATAATACTTCAACTCTCTTATGTAACTCCAGCCCTTTCTACATCACCCCGGGTATCTTGTTCTTTTCCTTTTCTCTACCTTCGCAAATGTCTTCACTCCTGTGTTCACATCCTTCTCTTGCCTTTTTCTTTCACTGTAGTTGGTTCGTCTTTGTATTTACTCTCCTCCTCTGCATAATACTTCAACTCTCTTATGTAACTCCAGCCCTTTTCACATCACCCCCGGGTATCTTGTTCTTTTCCTTTTCTCTACCTTCGCAACTGCCTTCACTCCTGTGTTCATATCCTTCTCTTGCCTTTTCTCTTTCACCCACTGTAGCGTTGTTCGTCTTTGTATATACTCTCCTCCTGCATAATACTTCAACTCTCTTATGTAACTCCAGCCCTTTCTACATCACCCCGGTTATCTTGTTCTTTTCCTTTTCTCTACCTTCGCAACTGCCTTCAATCCCGTGTTCACATCCTTCTCTTGTCTTTTCTCTTTCACCCACTGTAGTTGGTTCGTCTTTGTGTATATACTCTCCTCCCCTGCATAATACTTCAACTCTCTTATGTAACTCCCAGCCCTTTCTACATCACCCCGGGTATCTTGTTCTTTTTCCTTTCTCTCTACCTCGCAACTGCCTTCACCCTGTGTTCACATCATTCTCTTGCCTTTTCTCTTTCACCCACTGTAGTTGGTTCGTTCTTTGTTCTTACTCTCCTCCCGCTCAATACATCAACTCAATTATGTAACTCCAGCCCTTTCTACATCACCCCGGGTATCTTGTTTTTTTCCTTTCTCTCTACCTTCGCAACTGCCTTCACTCCTGTGTTCACATCCTTCTCTTTGCCTTTTCTTCACCCACTGTAGCTGGTTCGTCTTTGTATTTACCTCCTCCTACAATACTTCAACTCTCTTATGTAACTCCAGCCCTTTCTACATCACCCCGGGTATCTTGTTTTTTTCCTTTCTCTACCTTCGCAACTGCCTTCACTTCTGTGTTCAGCATCCTTTCTCTTGCCTTTTTCTTCACCCACTGTAGCTGGTTCGTCTTTGTCTTTACTCTCCTCCTGCCTAATACATCAACTCAATATGTAACTCAGCCCTTTCTACATCACCCCGGGTATCTTGTTTTTTTCCTTTCTCTCTACCTTCGCAACTGCCTTCACTCCTGTGTTCACATCCTTCTCTTGCCTTTTCTCTTTCACCCACTGTAATTGGTTCGTCTTTGTATTTACTCTCCTCCTGCACAATACTTCAACTCTCTTATGTAACTCCTGCCCTTTCTACATCACCCCGGGTATCTTGTTCTTTCCTTTCTCTCTACCTTCGCAACTGCCTTCACTCCTGTGTTCACATCCTTCTCTTGCCTTTTCTCTTTCTCACTCCACTGTAGCTGGTTCGTCTTATCACTTTCCCGCATAATACTTCAACTCTCTTATGTAACCTTACTTACATCACCCCGGGTATCTTGTTTTTTTCCTTTCTCTCTACCTTCGCAACTGCCTTCACTTCTCTGTGCGTTCACATCCTTCTCTTGCCTTTTCTCTTTCACCCACTGTAGTTGGTTCGTCTTTATATTTACTCTCCTCCCGTATACTTCAACTCTCTTATGTAACCTGCGCCCCTTTCTACATCACCCCGGGTATCTTGTTTTTTTCCTTTCTCTACCTTCGCAAATCGCTCTTCACTCCTGTGTTCACATCCTTCTCTTTGCCTTTTCTTCTTTCACCCACTGTAGTTGGTTCGTCTTTGTATTTACTCTCCTCCTGCATAATACTTCAACTCTCTTATGTAACTCCTGCCCTTTCTACATCACCCCGGGTATCTTGTTCTTCTTTCACCTTCGCAACTGCCTTCACTCCTGTGTTCACATCCTTCTCTTTGCCTTTTCTCTTTTCACCCACTGTAGCTGGTTCGTCTTTGTATTTACTCTCCTCCCTGCATAATACTTCAACTCTCTTATGTAACTCCAGCCCTTTCTACATCACCCCGGGTATCTTTGTTTTTTTCCTCTTTCTCTACCTTCGCAACTGCCTTCACTCCTGTGTTCACATCCTTCTCTTCGTTTCTTCTCTTTCACTCCACTGTAATTGGTTCGTCTTTGCATATACTCTCCTCCTGCATAATACTTCAACTCTCTTATGTAACCTCTGCCCTTTCTACATCACCCCCGGGTATCTTTGTTCTTTCTTTCTCTACCTTCGCAACTGTCTTCACTCCTGTGTTCACATCCTTCTCTTGCCTTTTTCTTTCACCCACTGTAATTGGTTCGTCTTTGTATATACTCTCCTCCCGTACAATACTTCAACTCTCTTATGTAACTCCTGCCCTTTCTACATCACCCCGGGTATCTTGTTCTTTTCCTTTCTCTCTACCTTCGCAACTGTCTTCTACCTCTGTGTTCACATCCTTCTCTTGCCTTTTTCTTTCACCCACTGTAATTGTCTAGCCCTTTTTTGTATTTACTCTCCTCCTACAATACCAACTCTCTTATGTAACTCCCTGCCCTTTCTACATCACCCCGGGTATCTTGTTTTTTTCCTTTCTCTCTACCTTCGCAACTGTCTTCACTCCTGTGTTCTCACATCCTTCTTGCCTTTCTCTTTCACCCACTGTAATTGGTTCGTCTTTGTATATACTCTCCTCCCGTATAATACTTCAACTCTCTTATGTACCCAGGCCCTTCTACATCACCCCGGGTATCTTTGTTCTTTTCCTTTCTCTCTACCTTCGCAACTGTCTTCACTCCTGTGTTCACATCCTTCTCTTGCCTTTTCTCTTTCACCCACTGTAGTTGGTTCGTCTTTGTATATACTCTCCTCCTGCATAATACTTCAACTCTCTTATGTAACTCCAGCCCTTTCTACATCACCCTGGGTATCTTGTTCTTTTCCTTTCTCTCTACCTTCGCAACTGTCTTCACTCCTGTGTTCACATCCTTCTCTTGCCTTTTCTCTTTAACTCTCTGTAGTTGGTTCGTCTTTGTATACTCTCCTCCTGCATAATACTTCAACTCTCTTATGTAACTCCTGCCCTTTCTACATCACCCCGGGTATCTTGTTCTTTTCCTTTTCTCTACCTTCGCAACTGTCTTCACTCCCGTGTTCACATCCTTCTCTTGCCTTTTTCTTTCACCCACTGTAGTTGGTTCGTCTTTGTATACTCTCCCTCCCGTATACACACTAACCTCTTGCGTAACTCCAGCCCTTCTACATCACCCCGGGTATCTTGTTCTTTTCCTTTTCTCTCTACCTTCGCAACTGTCTTCACTCCTGTGTTCACATCCTTCTCTTGCCTTTTCTCTTTCACCCACTGTAGTTGGTTCGTCTTTGTATATACTCTCCCCCTTGCATAATACTTCAACTCTCTTATGTAACTCCAGCCCTTTCTACATCACCCCGGGTATCTTTGCTCTTTCCTTTCTCTCTCTACCTTCGCAACTGCCTTCACTTCCTGTGTTCACATCCTTCTCTTGCCTTTTCTCTTTCACCCACTGTAATTGGTTCGTCTTTGTATTTACTCTCCTCCTACAATACTTCAACTCCCTTATGTAACTCCTGCCCTTTCTACATCACCCCGGGTATCTTGTTCTTTTCCTTTCTCTCTACCTTCGCAACTGTCTTCACTCCTGTGTTCACATCCTTCTCTTGCCTTTTCTCTTTCACCCACCGTAATTGGTTCGTCTTTGTATTTACTCTCCTCCTGCATAATACTTCAACTCTCTTATGTAACTCCAGCTCCTTTCTTTACATCACTCCTGGTTATCTTGTTCTTTTCCTTTCTCTCTACCTTCGCAACTGTCTTCACTCCTGTGTTCACATCCTTCTCTTGCCTTTTCTCTTTCACCCACTGTAGTTGGTTCGTCTTTGTATTTACTCTCCTCCTGCATAATACTTCAACTCTCTTATGTAACTCAGCCCTTTCTACATCACCCCGGGTATCTTGTTCTTTTCCTTTCTCTACCTTCGCAACTGCCTTCAATCCTGTGTTCACATACTTCTCTTGCCTTTTCTCTTTCACCCACTGTAGTTGGTTCGTCTTTGTATTTACTCTCCTCCTGCATAATACTTCAACTCTCTTATGTAACTCCAGCCCTTTCTACATCACCCCGGTTATCTTGTTCTTTTCCTTTCTCTCTACCTTCGCAACTGTCTTCACTCCTGTGTTCACATCCTTCTCTTTGCCTTTTCTCTTTCACCCACTGTAGTTGGTTCGTCTTTGTATATACTCTCCTCCCCTGCATAATACTTCAACTCTCTTATGTAACTCCTGCCCTTTCTACATCACCCCGGGTATCTTGTTCTTTTCCTTTCTCTCTACCTTCGCAACTGTCTTCACTCCTGTGTTCACATCCTTCTCTTTGCCTTTTTCTCTTTTCACCCACTGTAATTGGTTCGTCTTTGTATATACTCTCCTCCTGCATAATACCAACTCTCTTATGTGTTCCAGCCCTTTCTACATCACCCCGGGTATCTTGTTCTTTTTCCTTTCTCTCTACCTTCGCAACTGTCTTCACACTCCTGTGTTCACATCCTTCTCTTGCCTTTTCTCTTTCACCCACTGTAATTGGTTCGTCTTTGTATTTACTCTCCTCCTGCATAATACTTCAACCTCTTGGCGTAACTCCAGCCCTTTCTACATCACCCCGGTTATCTGTTCTTTTCCTTTCTCTCACTCGCAACTGTCTTCACTCCTGTGTTCACATCCTTCTCTTGCCTTTTCTCTTTCACTCACTGTAATTGGTTCGTCTTTGTATATACTCTCCTCCTGCATAATACTTCAACTCTCTTATGTAACTCCTGCCCTTTCTACATCACCCCGGGTATCTTGTTCTTTTCCTTTCTCTCTACCTTCGCAACTGCCTTCAATCCTGTGTTCACATACTTCTCTTTGCCTTTTCTCTTTCACCCACTGTAGTTGGTTCGTCTTTGCATTTACCTTCTCCGGAGTTACACTTCAACCTTTATGTAACTCAGCCCTTTCTACATCACCCCGGTTATCTTGTTCTTTCCTTTCTCTACCTTCGCAACTGTCTTCACTCCTGTGTTCACATCCTTCTCTTGCCTTTTCTCTTTCACCCACTGCAGTTGGTTCAAGTTCTGTATATACTCTCCTCCTGCATAATACTTCAACTCTCTATGTAACTCCTGCCCTTTCTACACTTCTCCATCTCGGCATTTTGCCTTTCTCTACCTTTCTGCAACCTTTGCCCACTTCCACCACATCCTTCTCTTTTATTTTTCTCTTTCACCTCATCAGAATTGGCCTGTCTTTGCATTTCTTACCTTCCTCCTGCATAATACTTCAACTCTCTTATGTAACTCCTGCCCTTTCTACATCACCCCGGGTATCTTGTTCTTTTCCTTTCTCTCTCTACCTTCGCAACTGTCTTCACTCCTGTGTTCACATCCTTCTCTTGCCTTTTCTCTTTTCACCCACTGTGACCAGTCTGTCTGTACATACTCTCCTCCTTGGCATATACTTCCCAACCTCCATGTAACTCCAGCCCTTTCAGTACATCACCTTGCTATCTTGTTCTTCTTTCTCTACCTTCGCAACTGTCTTCACTCCTGTGTTCACATCCTTCTCTTGCCTTTTCTCTTTCACCCACTGTAATTGTCTGTCTTTGCTACTTCCCATAATACTTCAACTCTCTTTGTTGTAACTCCTGCCTTTCTACATCACCCTGGCATTTTGTTTTCCTTTCTCTCTACCTTCTTCTATAACTGTCTTCACTCCTGTGTTCACATCCTTCTCTTGCCTTTTTCTCTTTTCACCCACTGTAATTGGTCTGTCTTTGTATATACTCTCCTCCTGCATAATACTTCAACTCTCTTATGTAACTCCAGCCCTTTCTACATCACCCCGGTTATTCTGTTCTTTCTCTCTACCTTCGCAACTGTCTTCACTCCTGTGTTCACATCCTTCTCTTTGCCTTTTTCTCTTTCACCCACTGTAATTGGTTCGTCTTTGTATATACTCTCCTCCTGCATAATACTTCAACTCTCTTATGTAACTCCTGCCCTTTCTACATCACCCCGGGTATCTTGTTCTTTTCCTTTCTCTACCTTCGCAACTGTCTTCACTCCCGTGTTCACATCCTTCTCTTGCCTTTTCTTCTTCACCCACACTGTAATTGGTTCGTCTTTGTATATACTTCCTCCTGCATAATACTTCAACTCTCTTATGTAACTCCAGCCCTTTCTACATCACCCCGGTTATCTTGTTCTTTTCCTTTCTCTCTACCTTCGCAACTGTCTTCACTCCTGTGTTCACATCCTTCTTCGTTTTTCTTCACCCACTGTAATTGGTTCGTCTTTTGTATATACTCTCCTCCTGCATAATAATGAAACCTCTTTATGTAACTCTTAGCCCTTTCTACATCACCCCGGTTATCTTGTTCTTTTTCTCTTTCTCTCTACCTTCGCAACTGTCTTCACTCCTGTGCTCATATCCTTTCTTTGCTCCTTTCTTTTCACCATCAAGAATTAGTTCGTCTTTGGCATACTCTCCCTCCTGCATAATACTTCAACCTCTCTTATGTTCCAGCCCTTTCAGCATCACCCCGGTTATCTTGTTCTTTCTCTCTTTCTCTCTACCTTCGCAACTGTCTTCACTCCTGTGTTCACATCCTTCTCTTGCCTTTTCTCTTTCACCCACTGTAATTGGTTCGTCTTTGTATATACTCTCCTCCTGCATACACTTTCCAACTCTTTGTAACTCCAGCTCTTCATAATCACCTCTGCTATCTTGTTTTTCCTTTCTACCAACTGTCTTAACTCCTGTGTTCATCCCTTCTCTTGCTCTTTCTTCTTCACCCACTGTAATTGGTTCGTCTTTGTATACTCTCCTCCTCATAGCAATATCAACTCCCCATGTAACTCAGCCCTTTCTACATCACCCCGGTTATTCTGTTTCTTTCCTTTCACTCTTCGCAACTGTCTTCACTCCTGTGTTCACATCCTTCTCTTTGCCTTTTTCTCTTCACCCACTGTAGTTGGTTCGTCTTTGTATATACTCTCCTCTGCATAATACTTCAACTCTCTTATGTAACTCCAGCCCTTTCTACATCACCCCGGTTATCTTGTTCTTTTCCTTTCTCTCTACCTTCGCAACTGTCTTCACTCCTGTGTTCACATCCTTCTCTTGCCTTTTCTCTTTCACCCACTGTAATTTCATTTGTCTTTGCATATACTCTCCTCCTGCATAATACTTCAACTCTCTTATGTAACTCCTGCCCTTTCTACATCACCCCGGGTATCTTGTTCTTTTCCTTTCTCTCTACCTTCGCAACTGTCTTCACTCCTGTGTTCACATCCTTCTCTTGCCTTTTCTCTTTCACCCACTGTAATTGGTTCGTCTTTGTATTTACTCGCATAATACTTCAACTCTCTTATGTAACTCCTGCCCTTTCTACATCACCCCGGGTATCTTTGTTCTTTTCCTTTCTCTCTACCTTCGCAACTGTCTTCACTCCTGTGTTCACATCCTTCTCTTGCCTTTTCTCTTTCACCCACTGTAGTTGTCTGTCTTTGTATATACTCTCCTCCCGCATAATACTTCAACTCTCTTATGTAACTCCAGCCCTTTCTACATCACCCCGGGTATCTTGTTCTTTCCTTTCTCTCTACCTTCGCAACTGTCTTCACTCCTGTGTTCACATCCTTCTCTTGCCTTTTCTCTTTCACCCACTGTAGTTGGTTCGTCTTTTGCATATACTCTCCCTCCTTGCATACATATCAACTCTCTTATGTAACTCCAGCCCTTTCTACATCACCCCGGTTATCTTGTTCTTTTTCCTTTCTCTCTACCTTCGCAACTGTCTTCACTCCTGTGTTCACATCCTTCTTTGCCTTTTTCTTCACCCACTGTAATTGGTTCGTCTTTGTATATACTCTCCTCCTGCATAATACTTCAACTCTCTTATGTAACTCCTGCCCTTTCTACATCACCCCGGGTATCTTGTTCTTTTTCCTTTTCTCTACCTTCGCAACTGTCTTCACTCCTGTGTTCACATCCTTCTCTTGCCTTTTTCTTCTTCACCCACTGTAGTTGGTTCGTCTTTGTATACTCTCCTCCTGCATAATACTTCAACTCTCTTATGTAACTCCAGCCCTTTCTACATCACCCCGGTTATCTTTGTTCTTTTCCTTTCTCTTGCCTTCGCAACTGCCTTCAATCCTGTGTTCACATCCTTCTCTTGCCTTTTCTCTTTCACCCACTGTAGTTGGTTCGTCTTTGTATATACTCTCCTCCCGCATAATACTTCAACTCTCTTATGTAACTCCCAGCTCTTTCTACATCACCCCGGGTATCTTGTTCTTTTCCTTTCTCTCACCTTCGCAAATGTCTTCACTCCTGTGTTCACATCCTTCTCTTGCTCTTCTTCACCCACTGTAGTTGGTTCGTCTTTGTATTTACTCTCCTCCTGCATAATATCAACTCTCTTATGTAACTCAGCCCTTTCTACATCACCCGGTTATCTTGTTCTTTCTTTCTCTCTACCTTCGCAACTGCCTTCAATCCTGTGTTCACATCCTTCTCTTTGCCTTTTCTCTTTCACCCACTGTAGTTGGTTCGTCTTTTGTATATACTCTCCCCCTCTCTGCATAATACTTCAACTCTCTTAGCAACTCCAGCCTTTTCATACCACCCCGGGTATCTTGTTCTTTTTCCTTTCTCTCTACCTTCGCAAATGTTTCACTCCTGTGTTCACATCCTTCTCTTGCCTTTTTTCTTTCACCCACTGTAGTTGGTTCACCCTTGTATTTACTCTCCTCCCGTATTACTTCAACTCTCTTATGTAACCTGTGCCCTTTCTACATCACCCCGGTTATCTTGTTCTTTTCCTTTCTCTCACCTTCGCAACTGCCTTTCAATCCTGTGTTCACATCCTTCTCTTTGCCTTTTCTCTTCAATTACTGTAGTTGGTTCGTCTCTTGTATACTCTCCTCCTGCATAATACTTCAACTCTCTTATGTAACTCCAGCCCTTTCTACATCACCCCGGGTATCTTGGTTCTTTCCTTTCTCTCTACCTTCGCAACTGCCTTCAATCCTGTGTTCACATCCTTCTCTTGCCTTTCACTCACTGTAGTTGGTTCGTCTTTTGTATATACTCTCCTCCTGCATAATACTTCAACTCTCTTATGTAACTCCAGCCCTTTCTACATCACCCCGTGTATCTTGTTCTTTTCCTTTCTCTCTACCTTCGCAACTGCCTTCACTCCTGTGTTCACATCCTTCTCTTGCCTTTTCTCTTTCACCCACTGTAGTTGGTTCGTCTTTGTATATACTCTCCTCCTGCATAATACTTCAACTCTCTTATGTAACTCCAGCCCTTTCTACATCACCCCGTGTATCTTGTTCTTTTCCTTTCTCTCTACCTTCGCAACCGCTCTCTTCACTCCTGTGTTCACATCCTTCTCTTGCCTTTTCTCTTTTCACCCACTGTAGTTGGTTCGTCTTTGTATATACTCTCCCACAATACTTCAACTCTATGTAACTCCAGCCCTTTCTACATCACCTCGTGTATCTTGTTCTTTTCCTTTCTCTACCTTCGCAACTGCCTTCACTCCTGTGTTCACATCCTTCTTTGCTCTTTCACCCACTGTAGTTGGTTCGTCTTTGTATTTACTCTCCTCCTGCATAATACTTCAACTCTCTTATGTAACTCCAGCCCTTTCTACATCACCCCGGTTATCTTGTTCTTTTCCTTTCTCTCTACCTTCGCAACTGCCTTCAATCCTGTGTTCACATTCTTCTCTTGCCTTTTCTCTTTCACCCACTGTAGTTGGTTCGTCTTTTGTATATACTCTCCTCCCGCATAATACTTCAACTCTCTATGTAACTCCAGCCCTTTCTACATCACCCCGGGTATCTTGTTCTTTTCCTTTTCTCACCTTCGCAACGTTCACTCCTGTGTTCACATCCTTCTCTTTGCCTTTTCTCTTTCACCCACTGTAGTTGGTTCGTCTTTGTATATACTCTCCTCCTGCATAATACTTCAATCCTCTTATGTAACTCCAGCCCTTTCACATCACCCCGGGTATCTTGTTCTTTTTCCTTTCTCTCTACCTTCGCAACTGCCTTTCAATCCGTGTTCACATCCTTCTCTTGCCTTTTTCTCTTTCACCCACTGTAGTTGGTTCGTCTTTGTATACTCTCCTCCGCATAATACCAACTCTCTTATGTAATCCCAGCCCTTTCTACATCACCCCGGGTATCTTGTTCTTTTCCTTTTTCTCTACCTTCGCAACTGCCTTCAATCCTGTGTTCACATCCTTCTCTTTGCCTTTTTCTTTCACCCACTGTAGTTGGTTCGTCTTTGTATATACTCTCCTCCTGCATAATACTTCAACTCTCTTATGTAACTCCACCCTTTTCTACATCACCCCGGTTATCTTGTTCTTTTCCTTTCTCTACCTTCGCAACTGTCTTCACTCCTGTGTTCACATCCTTCTCTTGCCTTTTCTCTTTCACTCCACTGTAGTTGGTTCGTCTTTGTATATACTCTCCTCCTGCATAATACTTCAACTCTCTTATGTAACTCAGCCCTTTCTATGTTTCACCTGCATTCTGCTCTTTTTCCTTTCTCTCTACCTTTCGCAAATGTCTTCTACCCTGTGTTCACATCCTTCTTGCCTTTCTCTTTTCACCCACCGTAGTTGGTTCGTCTTTGTATATACTCTCCTCCTGCATAATACTTCAACTCTCTTATGTAACTCCAGCCCTTTCTACATCACCCCGGTTATCTTGTTCTTTTTCCTTTCCTCTACCTTCGCAAATGTCTTCAATCCTGTGTTCACATCCTTCTCTTTGCCTTTTCTCTTTCACCCACTGTAGTTGGTTCGTCTTTGTATTTACTCTCCTCCCGCATAATACTTCAACTCTCTTATGTAACTCCAGCCCTTTCTACATCACCCCGGTTATCTTGTTCTTTTCCTTTCTTCTACTCGCAACTGCCTCTCAATCCTGTGTTCACATCCTTCTTTGCCTTTTCTCTTTCACCCACTGTAGTTGGCCTGTCTTTGTATATACTCTCTCCTGCATAATACTTCAACTCTCTTATGTAACTCCAGCCCTTTCTACATCACCCCGGGTATCTTGTTCTTTTCCTTTCTCTCTACCTTCGCAAATGTCTTCACTCCTGTGTTCACATCCTTCTCTTGCCTTTTCTCTTTCACCTACTGTAGTTTGTCTGCCTTGTATTTACTCTCCTCTGCATAATACTAACCTCTTATGTAACTCCAGCCCTTTCTACATCAATTCTAGTTATCTTGTTCTTCTCTTTCTCTACCTTCGCAACTGCCTTCAATCCTGTGTTCACATCCTTCTCTTGCCTTTCTTTCACCCACTGTAGTTGGTTCGTCTCTTGTATATACTCTCCTCCTGCATAATACTTCAACTCTCTTATGTAACTCCAGCCCTTTCTACACTACCCCGGGTATCTTGTTCTTTTCCTTTCTCTCTCACCTTCGCAAACTGCCTTCAATCCTGTGTTCACATCCTTCTCTTGCCTTTTCTCTTTCACCCACTGTAGTTGGTTCGTTCTTGTATATACCTCCTCCTGCATAATACTTCAACTCTCTTTATGTAACTCCAGCCCTTTTCTACATCACCCCGGTTATCTTGTTCTTTTCCTTTCTCTCTTCACCTTCGCAACTGCCTCTCAATCCTGTGTTCACATCCTTCTCTTGCTTCCTTTTTCTCTTTCACCCACTGTAGTTGGTTCGTCTTTGTATATACTCTCCTCCTGCATAATACTTCAACTCTCTTATGTAACTCCAGCCCTTTTCTACATCACCCGGTTATCTTGTTCTTTTTCTCTACCTTCGCAACTGCCTTCAATCCTGTGTTCACATCCTTCTCTTGCCTTTTCTTCACCCACTGTAGTTGGTTCGTCTTTGTATATACTCTCCTCCTGCATAATACTTCAACTCTCTTGGTGGTAACTCAGCCCTTTCTACATCACCCCGGTTATCTTGTTCTTTTCCTTTTCTCTACCTTCGCAACTGCCTTCAATCCTGTGTTCACATCCTTCTCTTTGCCTTTTTTCTTTTCACCTGACTGTAGTTGGTTCGTCTTTGTATATACTCTCCTCCCACAATACTTCAACTCTCTTATGTAACTCCAGCCCTTTCTACATCACCCCGGGTATCTTTGTTCTTTTCCTTTCTCTCTACCTTCGCAAATGTCTTCAATCCTGTGTTCACATCCTTCTCTTGCCTTTTCTCTTTCACCCACTGTAGTTGGTTCGTCTTTGTATATACTCTCCTCCCCCCGCATAATACTTCAACTCTCTTATGTAACCTCAGCCCTTTCTACATCACCCCGGTTATCTTGTTTCTTTTCCTTTCTCTCTACCTTCGCAACTGCCTTCAATCCTGTGTTCACATCCTTCTCTTTGCCTTTTTCTCTTTCACCCACTGTAGCTGGTTCGTCTTTGTATATACTCTCCTCCTGCATAATACTTCAACTCTCTTATGTAACTCCAGCCCTTTTCTACATCACCCCGGTTATCTTGTTTCTTCTTTCTCTCTACCTTCGCAACTGCCTTCAATCCTGTGTTCACATCCTTCTTGTCTTTTCTCTTTCACCCACTGTAGTTGGTTCGTCTTTG
>JBBBDQ010009364.1:0-10451 GCA_037127315.1 Ascarosepion bandense
TACCGCAAAAACATGCCAGGGACCTACAAAAACACCCCAAATGTACGCAAAATTTTTGCTATGTACAATAATTACAAAAATAGCTTTATAAATTTTTAATGAAATGATATGATGGGAGGGGGTTGTGAAGAAACAAAAAATCCCCAAAACAAAAACAATTTCAAATGAATATATATACATAATGTGTAGTAAGACCCAAACACACCCTCGTAATTAAAGAGGCCACTGTATTCTGCCTGAAGAGACAAAATCCGCTCTCTTTCTAAGGGGAATGGGGAACCGGGTAAATAAATTGGACTGGAGAATATATAAGACTGACCCAGCCGAGAATAAAACGGGACAAAATAACAATGGACAATGGGGATCTCGAACTGGATCATAACAAAAGCAGTGGAGCCGGGAACAGGCCAGGACAAACACAATCACTCACATTAACTAGGTACACAAAAAGACTTCTTACCTTAACGGGAGGGTTCCAGAGAATCCACCCCGATGCGACTAGCAGATCTAAAAAAGAAAATAAGGCTAGCCCCAGTCACGCGAACCAGGCTCTGCCGCATTTATCCCACCTTTCGCCGAACTCTGTCGGGTGCAGCCGTTTCCGTTCAGTTCTAATCTTCATTTTGAGCTGGTGCTCAAAATATCGGATTAGATCCTGATCCGACGTAGCCGCCCGCAAGACTTCCTCCAGTCGCGTCGTCCAAATCACCGATACAGCGTGGCCATCCAGAAGCACATCCGCTTCACTCCAGAGTACGAGGGCGACACATTGTCCAGCGTATGCGCGGTCAATGAGCACAAGCCGCGGCGCATTTGAGCAATCAACTCGCCGACATGCTCCCACAACGGGCGAACGCGCGAACAATGGAAGAAGGCGTGCGCAGACGTCTCCTTAATTCCAAGGTTGCAACGCTCACAATCTGGCAAATCCGCCAGGCCCATTGCGAAACGCCTGTCATTGAGAGACAAACCATTCCGAGCCAATCGCCAAGGTCAGAGAAAACTCAGAGTTGCTGAGCCAATCCGCACCCGGCGCCCAAGACCAATGAGAGCGATACTCCACTCTCGACATGCCGAGCTTACTCCACAGCTTATCCTTCACGGCACCCTCCACTAATCCCCGATAGAAGAGTCTCCTAGGCTGTGAAAGGTCACTGGACCGTGGAATGGCCTGCAAGGCCGCCAGACATTCGAGCAGGAATTTGAGTCGCACAGGCCTGACGGTCAGCCATAGGGTCGGGGGAGTGATGGTAAGGCAGGGAACATGTCCCTCACTACCCCCGCAAGCAACCGATCTTCCCTCAACATACTTTTGAGGAATGCCAACCTCGAAGCGAGCACATGGCTCCTCAAGTGCGGCATCCCCAGACCCCCTTGACACGGACGGAGGCAACAGACTCCTTGTCGACCATGTGCCTGCGTCCTCTCCACAGACAGGAGAGTAGCAAACGCTCGAGCGCCTTCTCATGATCGTCACAAAGGGGAAGTACTGACAGCCGGTAAAGGATCTTGGGAAAGAGGTATGTGTTACACCTCCGCCAAGCCCTTTACGGAGAGACTCCGTCGACGCCAAGTCTTGACCGACGCGCCGACCTTTGCCAGTATTTCTGACCAGTTTTTCTCCAGCTGTAAGTCCGGACCGAACAAATTCCGAGGATTTTGACCGGCCCGTCCGTCCAACTGAAGAGGCCTTGGGGCTTACCCTTCCAGGCACCTAACCGCAAGCCGGATGACTTGTCGCGGTTAATTCTGGCCCCTGTCACCTTCTCGTACCGTTCCAGCGCCTGTTGTACCGCCTCTATGTCCCTGCAGGAGGACACAAAGGTCGTTACGTCATCGACGTGCGGGAAACCCTGGCTCGAGCTCCACCAGGAGCCCAGCAATTCCACGCAAGGACCGGACGCCCACGTCTCGTCCCTTAGCCGGCATCGAAGAGGGGCTCCAACGCCAAGACGTAAAGGAGAGAGGAGCCGAGTGGACAACCCTGTCGGACCGACCTAGACAGCGCAGCGCCCGACAGCTTCCCGTTCACCTGTACCACAGCCTGGGGGGAGCGATACAGAAGGCTAATCCAGCGGCTGAAGTCGGGTTTGAATCCGGCGGCCTGCAGGACAGCAGCCAGGTAGCCATGGTCAATCCTATCCAATCCTGCCTTGGACTGATCCAAATTGATCAGCGCGGCCTCGTCGTCGTCTTCTACACCCTCTATGATCGTGCGAATCAAGTGCAGGTTGCTCTGAATTGTTCATTCACAGAACAAGTCTGATCGGTTCCAACAGAGACTCTAAAGCAACTAGCTGCAGAAAAGCGGTTCGTCAGGATCTTGGCCAAATCTTTAACTCTGTGTTTAGCAGAGTTATGGGCCTGTAATCATCTAATTCCCTCCCAACCTTCTTGCCTTTTCTCAACAGCGTGATCACGCCCCCTGGTGATCCGACCGGGGATGGACCCCTGCGAAACCAGTGGTTGAACACGACAGCCAAGATCGGGACAAAAAGGGTGCGACATCCTCCGTGCAATTCGCCGGCAAACCATCCAAACCTGGCGACTTGCCACTGCCGACCTTCTTCAAAGCCGCGTAGATTTCGTCCTCCGTAATCTCCCCTTCACAACTAGCCGCTTCCAGCCGGCAAGAGCCGGGGAAAGTCAGCCAAATAGCTGTGAAACTCCTCGTCACGGAGACCGGGCTCCTTGGTAAAACGGTGTTCGAAATGCTGCCGGAACGCCTCGCACATGTCGTCAGTGGACCCAAGGAATCCCTCGAGTCGCGCACCTCTCGAATGTACCGGTCGCCGGCTTGGCGAATTTCTTCCTTGCGCAGTTCTGCGCCCATTTCCACAGCTTCCGAGAACATCTTGCCCAACCAGCCTAATTACTTGACCCATGTAGCGCCCGCTAGTCGAACGCTCAGGGCCTCCTGGCTAAGGCTATTTCTAAGGATCCCCACCAGCCTCCGCCCGGGAAAAATTAGCTCTAAGTGTCTTTGCCTCCGCAGCCTTATCTAGTTTGAGCCGCTGGCTATATTTGGTGGCAGACCTAATGGAGTCCTTAAGGTTAACCCACCACTTACTCCCAATGACTCGCCCAATTAACGCCCGCTGAACTAGTTTTGTCAGCTGGTCACGAAAGTCCCGCCTGTCCAGTAAGGACTGATTGAACTTCCAATAACCAGCCAACCTAGGCCTAAAGTCTAACACTCCGGGCACAAACGAGTTTGTGGTCCAGTAGCCTAACCAGTGGAACGTTGGACATTCTAAGAAGTCTATGTCGGCCACTCTCACTAACATCTATCCAGGTACGCAGATACCCGGGTAGAAGGCCAATTAAGCGCCCACGTCACATACTCCCTTCCGGATGATCGACCCGGTATCTATCTGACGAGACCAAATTCGCCGATCAGATCAACCAGGCTACGATCACCACTCCTCCCGCTAGCGCCCCTCCCTCTATCCCATTTGGGGGTTAGGACAGCATTCCAGTCCCCAACTAAGATTAGCCGTGTTGGATCCACCATGAAGGGCTCCAACAGCCGAAAGAAGAGACTCGCTCACCTTGAACATTGGGCGCATAAACCACAATCAGCCGGAACGACTTGCTTTTCACTGCAATATCGGCCACGATCAGCCGGCCCTCTTAACCGACATGGACAAGGTCAATCCTCGCGTCCGGGGTACGCTTGACCAGCAAAGAAACACCTCTGGCATGCCAACTCCCATATGCTGAATAGACGACAAAGTCGTTGGGCAACTGAAGTCGGCTTCGCAAACAAAGTGAGTCTCTTGGATCGCGGCCACATCCACGCCGAAGGACAAGAGGTCACGAAGCAGGCGAGCCGCCTTACCCCCGATCCTCGGAGCCCTTCGCATTCAGGCTGGCTATCTTAATAGACATTCCCTTAGACCTGAAAAGAAAAACAAAAAACATGCAACAAAGGCACTAGTCACATGCGGATAGAAATCTCTGGTGGAAGGGACCCCGACGGACTGTCCTAGGGGAACCCGTTCCTATGTCGGACGTAATCCGTCCGTCTGAGACAATCCCGCCGACGTCCGTAGGGTGAGTTAGTTTTACCACCCTATATAAGCAGGGGTGAGTAAAACTGGGAACCTCCCAACACAGTTCTTGGCCATCTTCTTGAGTTCAGGAGTGTTTTCCAGACACCATCCTAATTTTTGGATAGTGTTTCTGGACTTGTTCTATATGTTCCCAGACCCTCAGGTTACCCCCGGTGTTTCTAACAGGAGGTAATAACTCCTGGGGCCTGGGAAAAGTTTTTAGGGTCTTCCGTGGACATGTTGTTCACAGAAGTTAGCTTTAGGAGTGGCTTTAGAAGCTTGCCTCTGTGACGACCACTCCTCCTGTGTTTTCATCGACTTTCATCAAGGCATCGCCTTGGGGTCGGGCTTTCTTCTTTTTTGCCGGGTGGGGAGTGGGCATAGGAGAGGGGAGGGAGAGGGAGTTGCAGATGTGTGTTTTTAAAGGGGGGTCAAATTGAAGGTTGAGGGGACTGGGAAGCTTTGCGCGAGGAGGAGGAAGGCTTCTTGCTTTCTCCGCGTAAGTCCACCTTACTGGGGATACCGGTAGAGACGAGCATCTGTCGGCTGGTTTCCTTCTCTCGGTGCTCCTGCTTCTCCTCCTACTCTTCGGGTTGTCTTGTTTTTTTCTTCTTCCTCTTCTCTCCGCGTTTTAAGGAAGACGCTCTTCCCACTTCCATGGGTTCTGGTGCATCTATTTTGGGGGAAGAAGCCTTTTCCTTCGCCTGTTTGGTTGGCGAATTTTTGGTGTGGGCTCCTTTACGGGCGGCACCCTCACAGGGGACTCCTTCTGCTTGGTCGGAGCCGGCACTTTGGCTGGAGTTTGTTTGGCCGGCCCCTTGGCAGGCGGCGGCACCTTCTTCTACCGCGGAGAAGGCGTTTTGCTTTTTTCCTGGTAACCACCTGCCACTCGCCCTCCTTGTTAGCTGCCGGTGCTGGTGTTGCTGGTGTTACTGGGGCAGGTTTGCTGTTTGCTGTTTTGGCTGGTTGGGCCTTTGGGGGCGGGTTCTTGGTCGAACGTCTTTGCGACGTGTTCCGCCGCCCGCAGACCCAACAGCAAGGCTTTCTGCCTTCTACAATAATAAATATTGTCCGATCCCTGCAGGTTAGAATATTTGGGATCTTCTCAATGCTCTTTTTGGGCAAGGTCACGTGGAGGGTCATATCCCCTGTAAAGAAGCCCGCCTTCGACCGTAGCGAAAGTCGGCCACCTTTCCGTAATTTGCAAAAAAGGCGCCGACGTGGTCCTCAACAATGTCCATAGGGACGCCATGCAAAGTAATTTTAACTTTTCTGGCTCCCATATACTCCGTGTACAGTTGGAGAGTTTTTAGTCTCCAAGACTAAGCCGACCATACTTTTTGGCCTCGTCAGCGGAGCAAGCAAGACGTCCATACGGCATTGCTTCTCCTCGCTACAGCCTTGGCTTCGTTTTTAGTGCCTTAAGTGTATCTTCAAGGCCTCTCTAGCTACTCCAATCATCTTCTGAGTTTTTAGGTCTTTAGTAATCGAAGTGATTATTTTGGCCTCAATTTGTGCCAATTCTTCTGGCACTGAGACCAACTCAGTTCCTTTTATGTATTCTGCGTATTTGTTTTCATACGCTCGTAATACTCCCCTCTCCTTTGTGAGTTTCTTGCCCTCCTTCCACCCAGAGGTCGTCGAGGGTTTCGGGGATGCTGGAGCTGCTGGTACTTCTGAGAGGGGGATTGATCCGCGGCGGTAATGCCCAATCCCCCCTCCTTTCCTCCCACCGGCGCCGTGGTGGGAGGAAGAGTCATCCTGCCTAAGTGAGGCCATGGCCTCTCTAAGGACTCACCGACTACTCTGCCTTTCCTGGTGTTTCGCGTCCTTATAAAGGCCACTACTTCCACTATCAACTATAAACCCTGATGGAATTTGCACTAGTCACGGTGTCACCCAAAGAGACTACTTTGCCCTGAAACAGAAAAAATTGTTAGAAAAGACAAACAAAATCTCCTGTGGCAGGTGCGTATCTGTATTTATTCTGCAAAGTTACAGAATTATGGCTCAAGGCCAACGCAGGAGAGACTGGCTTGGGTTGGTCTTCAGTACTCTATCCTATCACAGCTAATCAGATTCCACGACCCATGCATACGTTACAATGCTTCTCATTCACCACAAAAATATGTCCATCGACACTCATACTTGTCAAACACCAAAAAATACCGCAAAAACATGCCAGGGACCTACAAAAACACCCCAAATGTACATAAAAAATTTTTATGTACAATAATTACAAAAATAGCTTTATAAATTTTTAATGAAATGATATGATGGGGAGGGGGTTGTGCAGAAACAAAAAAATCCCCAAAACAAAACAATTTCAAATGAATATATACATAATGTTAGTAAGACCCAAACACACCCTCGTAATTAAAAGAGCCACTGTATTCTGCTGAAGAGACAAAATCAAGCCGCTCTCTTTCTAAGGAATAGAACCGGGTAAAAATAAATTGGACTGGAGAATATATAAGACTGACCCAGCCGAGAATAAAACGGGACAAAATAACAATGGACAATGGGGATCTCGAACTGGATCATAACAAAAGCAGTGGAGCCAGGAACAGGCCAGGACAAACACAATCACTCACATTAACTAGGTACACAAAAAGACTTCTTACCTTAACCGCGGGAGGGTTCCAGAGGAATCCACCCCGATGCGACTAACAGATCTAAAAAGAAAATCAAGGCTAGCCCCAGTCACGCGAACCAGGCTCGCCGCATTTTCCACCTTTCGCCGAACTCTGTCGGGTGCAGCCGTTTCCGTTCAGTTCTAATCTTCATTTTGAGCTGGTGCTCAAAATATCGGATAGATCCTGATCCGAAAGACAGCCGCCCCGCAAGACTTCTCCAGTCGCGTCGTCCAAATCACCATTCTAGCCGTGGCCAATGGCGTCAGAAACACCATCCGCTTCACTCCAGAGTACGGGGGCGACACATTGTCCACAGCGTATGCGCGATCCAATGAGCACAAACTCCGCGGCGCATGACGAGGCAATCCAGCTCGCCGACATGCTCCCACAACGGGCGAACGCGCGAACAATGGAAGAGAGCGTGCGCAGACGTCTCCTTAATTCCAAGGTTGCAACGCTCACAATCTGGCAAGTCCGCCAGGCCCATTGCGAAACGCCTGTCATTGAGAGACAAACCATTTCCGAGCCAATCGCCAGGTCAGAGAAAACTCAGAGTTGCTGAGCCAATCCGCACACCCGGCGCCCAAGACCAATGAGAGCGATACTCCACTCTCGACATGCCGAGCTTACTCCACAGCTTATCCTTCACGGCACCCTCCACTAATCCCCGATAGAAGAGTCTCCTAGGCTGTGAAAGGTCACTGGACCGTGGAATGGCCTGCAAGGCCGCCAGACATTCGAGCAGGAATTTCGGTCGCACCCAAGGCCTGACGGTCAGCCATAGGGTCGAGGGTGATGGTAAGGCAAGGGAACATGTCCCCTCACACTACCCCCGCAAGCAACCGATCTTCCTCCAACGCGCGCCTGAGGAATGCCAACCTCGAAGCGAGCACATGGCTCCTCAAGTGCGGCATCCCCAGACCCCATGACACGGACGGAGGCAACAGACTCCTTTGTCGACCATGTGCTTGCGTCCTCTCCACAGACAGGAGAGTAGCAAACGCTCGAGCGCCTTCTCATGATCATCACAAAGGGGAAGTACTGACAGCCGGTAAAGGATCTTGGGAAAAGGGTATGTGTTACACCTCCGCCAAGCCCTTTACGGAGAGACTCCGTCGACGCCAAGTCTTGACCGACGCGCCGACCTTTGCCAGTATTTCTGACCAGTTTTTCTCCAGCTGTAAAGTCGGACCGAACCAAATTCCGGCGGCCGGCCGTCCAGCTGAAGAGCCCCGGGAGGCACCCTTCAGGCACCCTAACCGCTAAACCCGGGAGCGACATGCCCAGTTGAGCTCAACTGTCACCTTCTCATGCCGTTCAAGCGCCTGTTGTACCGCCTCTATGTCCCTGCGGGAGGACACAAGGTCGTTACGTCATCGGCGTACGCGGAAACCCTGGCTCGACTCCACCAGGGACAGCAATTCCACGCAGGACCCGGACTGCCCGTCTCGTCCACTTAGCCGGCGAAGGAGAGGGGCTCCAACGCCAAGACGTAAAAGGAGAAGACAGTGGACAACCCTGTCGGACCGACCTAGACAACGCGAAAGCGCCCGACAGCTTCCCGTTCACCTGTACCACAGCCTGGGGGAGCGATGCAGAAGGCTAATCAGCGGCTGAAGTCGGGTTTGAATCCGGCGGCCTGCAGGACAGCAGCCAGGTAGCCATGGTCAATCCTATCAAATGCCTTGGACTGATCCAAATTGATCAGCGCGGCCTCGTCGTCGTCTTCTACACCCTCTATGATCATTACCCGAATCAAGTGCAGGTTGCTCTGAATTGTTCGTCCCTTCACAGAACAAGTCTGATCCGGTTCCAACAGAGACTCGGCAATAGCTGCAAGCGGTTCGTCAGGATCTTGGCCAAAATCTTTAACTCTGTGTTTAGCAGAGTTATGGGCCTGTAATCATCTAATTCCCTCCCAACCTTCTTGCCTTTTCTCAACAGCGTGATCACGCCCTGGTGATCCGACCGGGATGGACCCCTGCCGAAACCAGTGGTTGAACACGACAGCCAAGATCGGGACAAAAAGGTGCGACATCCTCAAGTACAATTCATAGGGCAAACCATCCAAACCTGGCGACTTGCCACTGCCGACCTTCTTCAAAGCCGCGTAGATTTCGTCCTCCGTAATCTCCCTTCACCGTAGCCTAGCCGCTTCAGCCGGCAAGAGCCGAGAGAGAATCAGCCAAATAGCTGTGAAACTCCTCGTCACGGAGACCGGGCTCCTTGGTAAACGGTGTTCGAAATGCTGCCGGAACGCCTCGCACATGTCGTCAGTGGACCCAAGGAGATGTCCCTCCGGGTCGCGCACCTCTCGAATGTACGGGGTCGCCGGCTTGGCCTCGTTCTTCCTTGCACGGTTCTGCGCCCTCACAACGCTTCGGAAGACATCTTACTTAACTTAGCCCTAATTACTTGACCCATGTAGCGCCCGCTAGTCAGGCGCTCAGGGCCTCCCTGGCTAAGGCTATTTCTGGGGATCCCCACCAGCCTCCGCCCGGGAAAAAGAGTGCTCCTAAGTGTCTTTGCCTCCGCAGCCTTATCTAGTTTGAGCCGCTGGCCTATATTTGGCGAAAGACCTAATGGAGTCCTTAAGGTTAACCCACCACTTACTCCCAATGACTCGCCCAATTAACGCCCGCTGAACTAGTTTTGTCAGCTGGTCCCGAAAGTCCCGCCTGTCCAGTAAGGACTGATTGAACTTTATTAACCAGCCAACCTAGGCCTAAAGTCTAACACCACTCGGGCACAAACGAGTTTGTGGTCCGAGTAGCCTAACCAGTGGAACGTTGGACATTCTAAGAAGTCTATGTCGGCCACTCTCACTAACATCCTATCCAGGTACGCAGATACCCGGGTAGAAGGCCAATTAAGCGCCCACGTCCACATACTCCTTCCCGGATGATCGACCCGGTATCTATCAACGAGACCAAATTCGCCGATCAGATCAACCAGGCTACGATCACCACTCCTCACATAGCGCCCCCTCCCTCTATCCCATTTGGGGGTTAGGACAGCATTCCAGTCCCCAACTAAGATTAGCACGTGTTGGATCCACCATGAAGGGCTCCAACGACCGAAAGAAGAGACTCGCTCACCTTGAACATTGGGCGCATAAACCACAATCAGCCGGAACGACTTGCTTTTCACTGCAATATCGGCCACGATCAGCCGGCCCTCGGCACCGACATGGACAAGGTCAATCCTCACGTCCAGGGTACGCTTGACCAACAAAGCACCTCTGGCATGCCAACTCCCATATGCTGAATAGACGACAAAGTCGTTAGACAGCACACAAGAGTCGGCTTCGCAAACAAAGTGAGTCTCTTGGATCGCGGCCACATCCACGCCGAAGGACAAGAGGTCACGAAGCAGGCGAGCCGCCTTACCCCGATCCCTCCAGGCCCTTCGCATTCAGGCTGGCTATCTTAATAGACATTCCTTAGACCTGAAAAAGAAAAACAAAAAACATGCAACAAAGGCACTAGTCACATACCGGATAGAAATCTCTGGTGGAAGGGACCCCGACGGACTGTCCTAGGGGAACCCGTTCCTATGTCGGACGTAATCCGTCCGTCTAGGACCAATCCCGCCGACGTCCGTAGGGTAAGGTTAGTTTTACCACCCCTATATAAGCAGGGGTGGAGTAAAACTGGGAACCTCCCAGCACAGTTCTTGGCCATCTTCTTGAGTTCAGAGGTGTTTTCAGACACCATCCTAATTTTGGATAGTGTTTCTGGACTTGTTCTATATGTTCCCA